>VJWM01000362.1:0-38178 GCA_010909165.1 Anthoceros angustus | reverse complement strand
CGTGGAGAGAGTCAGCAGTACCGAGGCTCTCAAGGCCGCGACAAAGGAGGAGGTCCAGCTTGGGTGGACGAGGTGTGAGAGAGGAGTGGACGAGGTGAGAGCTCGTGGCGGCAGAATGGAGGAGAAGGACACGCCGAGCTACAACCCAAGATGCGCTTGAGCAAAGCAGTGATTCTCAACGAGAGAATCCACGACTGAGCACGAGAGTGTCAGCCTTCAAGACGGAGGAGGGGTGATAAAGCAATCTTGCCGACAAAGGAGGAGGTCCAGCTTGGGTGGACGAGGAGGTCCAGCTTGGGTGGACGAGGTGTGAGAGAGGAGTCATGAGCTAAAGGCCGTAATGAACGGAGGAGCGAGCACCGGAAGCGTAAAAGAAGCCGCCACCAAAAGAAAGGCGGGGAACGCCGCCATGGCGGTAAGCCGCAATGGAGGACGAGAGGCCCGTGGAACGACGGAGTGGAGCGTGAGCAACAGGCAATGCAGGAGGTGACCGAGGTCAGCCTCGCGTGATACGCCCGCCCACCAACCGGGCAGGAGAGGTGGCCCAACAAGCCGGCAAAGACGCCCATCCCAACACTTATGGCGAGGGAGTATCGGCACACGTGGAAGAGGCACCAACAAGTCGATCTGACTTTGCCTATTACCACGCCGAGCTCCCGGCAGAAGCCTCGACTCACCGCAACGGACGGACCGGAAGGCTCAAGGAGATGAAGGCCACGGGACAAAGACAGGGACCCTAGTGGCCCCTGCTTGGAGATGACGGAGCGAGAGGAGCAACCGAGGAGCGTAACGAGGAGGTCCAGCTTGGGTGGACGAGGTGAGAGCCGCGTGTGGAAATAGGAGGGACTTTGGAGGAGTTGAGCGAGGAGGAGGTCCAGCTTGGGTGGACGAGGTGAGAGCCACGGAGGAGTCCCGTGAGGGAGGAAACCAAGGGATTGGCGCGGGTCCGGAGCTTGCTCACGCCGCCGTGACGCCTGGGGTTCTTCTTTCCTTCACACTTGTCCGCTAGTTGTGTTCAATTGAGAGAAGTGTTGAGTGGATGAAGCTGCGAGTTGAGGGAGAGAGAGAGAGAGGGAGAAGATTGGGTGGGGAGTGACTAAACATGTGATGCGCGAGGTGTGAGAGGGTTGAGAACTAATTGAGAGGCTAGCGGGAGATTGTGTGAATCCAAAAGAAACCAAACCGGTGCACTGGTGGAAGTCAAGGGGAACAGCTCCCTTGTAAAATTGTGTGAGTGTGGCGCCTTTGTGTGTGTGTGTGTGGAGCGTGAGGGATTTGTGGAATTTAGGTCCCTAGGAATCGTGTGTGTGTGCATGAAGTGGAGTGCAGAATAAAGCCGATCCGTGCACGGGTGACGCCTGTGGATCCGCGGCGCTGCGCAAAATAAGTCGCTAGGGTTTGGGTGTGGGACCCACCTCGTGGTCAAGCAACTACCCGGTGAGAGCCGCGTGGAATGAGATTTGCGGTCGTGGAATAAGATGGTGGACAAGTCGGGGTAGTAGTGGTTGAGTAGATAGGTAAGAGGAGTAATAGCAAGTAAGTCTTGACTTAGGTGAAGGTGAGCGATAGAAGTTAGCGCCTCTTGGCACAAACCATTCCCTTGGGAGCGAATCCTAAGCCTACAACGACATTGAGGGTGAATGTGGACCTCACTTGTCCCCTCGGACACGAATCCACACCACAGGCCGCCTGAATAAATCATCTTTCCTTGGTGTTGATGCTGCTTTGCGCACTGTGTCTTCCGATAACGTGAGTCCCGAGTCACCGAGCAGGGCACGACAAAGACCGGAGGAATCGATCAGTGGTCCCGTGACGGACCCAACGTGTTGTGGTGTGTGTGTGGAGTGGTGACGGGGACCCGTGCTCATCCAGCCGCGACCCAAATCACGAACGGACCGAACGCGGTGGAGCCGGAGGGACTTTGGAGGGCGGCGCCTGGACGGAGAGAGGCCCGTGGAACGACGGAGGAGGTCCGGGGCATGTAACCCACGCTGCCTTCCCTTAAGACCGATAAGTGTAGTGTGAGAGAGGTGGGCCGAGAGGTGTGAGAGCAGCGGAGCAACAGACGAACGGGTCTCAAACGCTTGGCCATACCGGCCTGCGGTGTTTGTCGCGAGTAGCTAGACGTGAACTAAGGGGTGTGCGTAGGACGGCGGACGAAGTAAGACGAAATGCTCGAACGCCGCAACGGAGTCCGCTATTCCCTTGGGAACGAACTCCTTCCTACAACGACACGGATTGTGCGCAGTGGTCGGGTCATTGGCAAGAAGTCGCGCCACATCTTCATACCTCACAGTACAATGACGCCAACCGTGTCCGGATTGGATGTATAGCACTAATATAGAATTAGCCGCATGCCCTTCCGGATGGCAAGAGATGGTCGTCCATGTTCATTTACTGTTGTTTAACGAATCGCATGCACTAACAACATGGGCATCATTTCCATCGAAAATAATGGTCATCCTATAGTATGAACCCTTCGTCTACCACTGTGGGCTGCTAAAAGATATAAACCTCTCTACGACACCCTAATTGTGTGCCTTCTTTTGCAGGGTATGCTCAAATATGGCATTTCAATGCCCATCAAAAACCCCATTCCGCGTATATTCACGTCAAAAGCCGCTTGATGTATATTCAGCCGCTTCAAATATTATCGTGTTCAAAGGAGTCATCCCCATTGTCCAGTGGTTCATCCATGGGTAACCCTATGGCTTGTTTATCTTCAAACATGGTGGGATTAATGCAAACTCGAACCTATGGGATTAATGCAAACTCGAACCTATGGGATTAATGCAACCGGGACTGTAAGGAAGGTCATTTCATCGAAGGACAATGTAAATTAGTTTGGAAGGAAAATGTGATTTAGTAAGGACACAACAAAAGCCACGGACAGGGTATTTTCAAAACACGATAACATCTGGAACCAAACGTACAATTTTCACTATGGGACCCTGGGACAAACCGTGATTTGAGTTTCACTCATCCCCAGTAGTTCAATCCTTCGCCATCACTTGGTCCAAATTCTCCAAAGATTGTCATCACTATCTTCGCACACTTTGACTCGCAGTCAGATGAAGCCATAACTCGCAGAGCTTATCCCTTATCGCTTTTTTGTCCACCGCATACAAATGTTTCCGTACGTTCAACACAAACCCATAATACAGGATGATTGTTTCATTCACAAACACCTCCTGAATGTTTTTTGGGTAATGGACCTTATTTGCTTTTCTCCTCGGCATCAAACCAGATGGGTTGGCACTCTGACGGACTATGTATTCCTGTAAATATCTCCCTTCGTACGCATCCGTGTGCTCGGTCCGATACCAGTGGATAAGAAAGTGAGGTCGTGGTGCATCTAGCTTCGCGTCAATGACCTCCCCAATCCGTAATGGCTTGTTGCGCGTGTCTCAGAGTGCACGGCAAGCTGTAAACATCCCTTCCGGATTTTCGTTATGTCCCCATTCATCCGCGCCATTCCGCTTATTGCCTTCGCATTTTGATATGCCCCCAAATACATATCACCGTGGAGGTCCTTAATAATGCCTCATCCAGCAAAGCTTCATCCGGCACTTGAAGTGGTCGGGCTGTATGATCCACTTCTGCACGTGAAAACCACTTCCAAGGATGCTCTAGCACTAGCCCGATGTTATTCTTTACAATGACAGCAATCTTCTTCTGGTCCACCCAAAAGGCTTCCCACCACTTCTACTCTTCAGCAGTCACCTATAGACGCAAATCTTTTAACCCTTCCTGCAAATGGGCCACACCTTCCACAAGAATAGGATACCCGCTGCCTTCTTATCTCCCTAGCTTCACCCGATGCACCGAGGAAAGGGCGAGGCCACTGGCACCCTCCCCAAAGACGCCTGCCCATGCGCCGGGCTGGCTGGCGCCTCCCAAAGACGCCTGCCCATGGGCACCGGCCATCCTCCTCATAGGCTGCCTTTTATAAAATAAATATTTAGCGGTTCAAGATTTTCGTAACTTGGGATAGTTGCTCAAGTGGTTGGAAAAAAAGTATAGTAAATAGTAGGTCTTGAGTTTGAGACTTCTACCACATTAGTAACACAACCTTATTGATTTTAAGGACTCTTGCATGGGCGCATGGGCAACCAACTTTGTTCATTTTAAGGATGCTGGCATTGCATTAAAGCCCAAGTGGTTGCATTGAGTGCCAGAAGGTTGAAGACCACGATTGGCGAGCTTTTGGATGAGGGTCAGTAGACACTAAATGTTGTGTGGCAGTCGACACCGTTCGAAGCTCAGCCCAAGAATTATACTAATGAATACAAGTAAGCATTGGAGGAGAATGACAGCTTTGACGCGGAGGATATGGACCACCTTCGGAATTTGGTGGTGGTCCTTAACTCAGTATCGGCGCAAGGCATGGACGAGTCACTAGGCTGCCCTTTTGAATGACTATTGTTGATGCTGATGACCACTTCCTCCTTTAGCAGTTGTTTGTTGCAAGGTTTTCAAGAATACTGAAATGAGACTCTTGCTAGTACGGGCATGATTTTTATTGTGTTCCACCGCTTGAAAAGTAAATGTTTTCGGTTATAATAAACAAATGCAAGCAGCGTATGCATTCTACAAAAAAGTAGGCGGGCCCTCTGATTACTTTAGTTATGGGGTGTAGAATTGAAAGTGCCTCTTTTATTTAAGGTATGGACTCAAAAAGGGTGTGCCCATTATCAAAGCTTGGCAGATATGCTATCGCAGGAAGGGTGTAAAATGTGACAAGGGGGTGTTGTTTCAATCGAAGGGGGTTACTATATTCCCCCCCTTCAAAAATTATCATGTTTTGCACCGAAGCTTCAAACTCAGTTAATGGCATCCCCAAAGCAGCAAGCTGGGCACGCAAATAACGGAACTTGCTCACGTGAGTAGCAACACTGTCAAGGGGCTATCTCCTTAAAGAATAAAACTCATTGCGAACTGTGAGCAATGTCATTACGTTGGTGGATTGATATATGTTCGTGATTTGCTTCCAAGCTTTTGCAAAGGTGGACGCCCCATCAATATGATGGAGGGTGACTTCGTAGAGGCCTGAAACGAGCATGTGCATGGCCTGCTTGTCTTGTTGAGCCAATGGTCATAGGCGTGAGAAGGACGAGCAGGATGTTGAAGAGTACTATCGACAACTCCAAGCAATTTCGCGTGTTGAGCTGTCTTCATCCGCATAGACCAAACCTGAACTTAGTGCCGCAAAACAGTAAATTATTAGCAACTTTGTTTCTACAAGTTTTTTGCTCTTGCACCCTTCCACAATTATTAGCATGGCATCAAAGCCCTCCTAGATGTACTGATGGGCCTATTCAAATTCTCATCATCGTATGATGCATAGTGATCCTAGCTAGGCATGGTAACACTTCATGTGTACTTTTCGCTTTGATGCAATGACTAGGAGACATGGGAGAAGGCCCGACTATGTATATCTGCCCACATTGAGTTGGTTGACTCGAGGGGTCATCAAATGCGTGGCGCTGAATTTCCACCTGGTCGGTGGTCTTCCCCCACACTCTGCAGACAGAACTTATACTACAGCAGAGAAGATACCTCGGATCCTGGACAATCAGAGTCACATCATTCACGGAGCAATTAATCTGGGAGTCAAGGCAAAACTTCCCGGCAAAGTGGAGAGCTACTTATCTTGAGATTGGAGACCTTTGAGGCGCTAATGCTGCGTCTTCATTCGCAGCACTCATCCCATTTCTTGGAATTGGGCAAACAATTGGAGAGTGTGGAGGGCCAATTGATTGGCCTCACTGGAGCAGTTGAGCGCTTAAGCCTGCGACAATTGGGTGTTCAACCCGCTGCTTCTGGATTTCTTGAAGCCCTTCTTCCTTTACGGGAGAAGCTAGCCTCAAGCTCAGGACCGGCACTCTGAGCTCTCCAGATCTGAACCGGTAGAGGAGCGCCAAGACTCCAGACTCGAGGCGCTGCTCTTGCTTCGTCTCTAATCTGGGATTCTTCGACACTTGGCCTGGATTGTGACATCTAGAGGAAGAGGTGCGTCGTTGCTCGACGTTTGGGTTCTCTTCCTCAAACTTTTCAGTGGGCACATGGAAAAACGGTTATAAGTTGAGTTCGTCAAGAAGTGAAGCGTTCTTTGACTATAGTAGGGGGACATTAATGTTTGGCGTGCCTCTGACTGGCGATGACTTTTCGCAGCTAGTTTCTATAATCTCAGGACATACATTGTAGATGATATCTTTCGACTCCAATGATGACTTTGCACACTCGGTTGAGCAGCTATTCTTCCCTCATTTAATTATAACGACTACAGTGGTAGGCACATTCGTCGTGGTCAACATCATGACTAATGCTGGATCTGCTGTCTCTTCAAGTTATTTCGGAGGGGATTTCAAAGAACGGGATCGTTTTGATGGAAAAACTTCTCGTTATGAAGGCTAGCATTCTCGTATGAAGGCTTTTTTGGATGCCCAGGGATGTCTGGGAGTATGAGTTAGAAATAATAGCAGACCACGTTGGTTCTGTACCAATATGGTTAGTCAGCTAGACCTGGCAGTTATTATAGGTAGTTAGCTAGGCCAGCGAAAGGACACACCCCTTACGAGACCACCTGGAAAAGCCCACCTATGAACACACTTGATTCATTGTTAATATAGCATCTTTGCTTAAGACGCTTCCGCATGCAATTCTAACGTGGTATCAGAGCTTAGGCTCCTACCATGGTCTCTAGGTTCAATGGCTAGACTTTGCACGTATCATTACCTAGGTGAGCCATGGACATTTGAAGCTCTAGTTGCTCGCTCGTGGTTAGAAGCAATTGATATGTTGTTTTGGATAGCAGATTGGTTCTAAATGACCACAAATTGCAGCTACGATGAGGTCCTCTTGTAAACTTTCATGCGACTTAATAGAAGAGCTTACCCAAGCCTCACAATGAATTTAGATTTTCTATATTTACAGAAATTAAATTTTATTGTCTTCTATTTTCGCGCATTGGAGAGGATAAGGAGCGATCTCATGGGCGCGCCAATCAACGGAGAATTACTTGAGGATTTGGCTTCACTCAGGCACCTCGCCATTACCAGATGTTTGGCGAGAATTGGGTAGATGCCCTCATCCATGCCTTGCAAGATCAAGGGTGGTCTCCACCATCATGAGTCCATCTTCATCAGTCGGAGACGGCATCAGATCACTCAGGAGTGTGATTGAACCATCAACATCGGCAAGCACAAGAACGATGGAGAAGATCTGATTCTTTGTCTCAATCTCGGCCTGATTCTCGTCAAAATTCTTCATCAAGCCCCCAGGGCGCCCCATTTGCTGGAGTCGCCGTCGACCAGGGAGGCGCGCCTGCTCCGATCTCCCCACCTGCCGCCATCCTCGTCAACCTCGGAGGTGTAGCGCTCACAGTAGGAGGGGCGTGCGCTCCGCGTGGGCTTAGCGGTTCGCCCGCACGGGCGGTCGCCCCCGCCGGCGAACCGTTATCCAACTTAAGTTGGATAATGGGCGCCCCCGAACGGGTGCCACCCGTTCGAAGTGACAGCGCACCCGCTCGGCGTAACGCGTCTGCCCACTCGAATGGGTGTCACCCGTTACCTCGAGCGAATAATTCTTTTCTCCTTTCGCTCCTGTTAATTGTTTTTCGAGCTCTTTTCCAGCAGAAATTTGTGGCGATTTTGGTGGCGATCCTTCTCAACTCCGACGGCTCTTGGCTATACGAAGTGTGCCTCCTACACATGATTTCAACACTAGGTCATCGTCAATACCTGCCATCGTAGCTGTTAAGGAAGAACCAAGATCATCCTCTCCTACTTTCGAGACTTTCGAAGCTGCCTACAAGGAGTTCAAGTGCAACGAGGCCCAAGCCTAGAGACTATCAAAATCTCTGGCAGTCGATCACTCACATCAGCACTAATCTCGTGAATGTTCTTTGGCCCGTGGTGAGTCAAGCTTTGATAGGGCGGGTGTTATGGAAAACAATCTTGGAGCCAGGATCATTGATCGTTGTATTTGGTGTGAGTGTATTTGCTTTGAACTCTCCTGATAAAATCTTTTGCTTACACTACATTTGTATTGTTCTGAGCCTTGTATCACAACACACTGCTACTCGTTTACACAATTGTGGAGCCAAGGATTTGACCATGTTAGGAGGCACCCACCACCACCACCTCGCCATCTCTAGCTCATGTAATTAATGTTATGAGCGTCTCGGACTACGAACTTCAAAGAGAGAGATAGGTTCAACGGAACCAAATATGAGATTTGTCTTCGATTTGGTAGAAGGATGAACCCCGGGCAAAGCTCAAGCGCCCAAAGATAGCCGTGGGGGGAAGGACTGCGTCAGTAAGCGCCTGGCGATGGATGAAGACTGACTCTCAACAGCGCGATCTTCTCCCAATCGGTGGAGGTATTTCCCAAAGCCTATTGCACCGCGTGGTGGATGTGGCTCAAGTTGGATCGTCAAGCCATGCAAATGCTGGTTTCGGCCTTGGCGAAACCACCCTTCATCACACCGATGGTGCGAAACAACCGGCAAAGGAAGCGGATCCATGACATCTATCACCAACAAATGTGATGACCTTGGTCACCATCCGTAAAGAGTTCTACAATCTTGGATGCAACAAGGTGATAGTGTTGCCCAACACGTGAGCGATTGGTACCTTCGAGCACAATTGGCTGCGCTCGGGACTACAATGTCTGAATTTGATGTTGTTGTCCAGCTTCTGGCTAGCCTTCCGGCTAGTTATCAGTCGTTCATCTCTTCCCAAAACCAGTCAGTGTGGACTTCACAACGAGCAGTGGCGGTTGGTAGACAATCCACCCTAACAGTGTCCGAGCTTGTTGGCGCACTCCTTCAGGAGGAGGCATCCCGCTACAACTCCGGCACATCTAAACACGGTGGAGAGCGAGTGATGTTTGTGACTTGTGGGCGGTCACAAAATCAACAACAGAAGAGAGGGAACAACCCTGAGAAACAACAACCCGGCACATCTAAACACGGTGGAAGGCGAGTGATGTTTGTGACTTGTGGGCGGTCACAAAATCAACAACAGAAGAGAGGGAACAACCCTCGGAGAAACAACAACTCCGGCACATCCAAGGCTGCTCCTTCTGCCCCTTCCTCTTCCAAGCCTGTAAAACGTCAAGGGACGTGCAATTGGTGTCGACACTGGATGGGAGCGGGAGGCGGAAGAAGGTGCTAGTGAGGCCAAGCGTGAGATCAAAACAACTAATACTTGTGTCTCCAAGTTGAGGTTGCATTAACCGTGTGCTTGGTACTGTAGAGTTCATGGTTGCTGGACTCCACGCCCATATTTGCAGCTCCAAGCACTGTTACTTCCTACTAGCGAGCGACACTCAACATTTTGTGTTGGGAGATGACTGGCCTTGCTATTGCTAGAGTTGGTTCCATGACATTCACATTGGAGGATGGTTCCTCTTGTGCTAAATAATGTGCTCTACGTCCCAGAGATGGCTAAGAATTTGATTTCCGTTCGCCAACTTCTGCTTGATGGAGCTTTTCGGCTGGGGTTTGGACGTGAGGATTGTTTCCTCTATCGTTCCTCTCAGCCAAGGCAAGTTGTAGCTAGAGGGCAGCCCCGAAGTGATCTCTACATCTTCACTGGCACCCCTGTACACTTGTGGAGTAAAAGTTTGCGTCTAGGGACACAAGGAGGCCCACATTCACCCTCTATGTCGTTATAGTCCTAGGATGGTTCCTCCCTTGTGCTAAATAATGTGCTCTACGTCCCATGGCTAAGAATTTGATTTGCTCACCAACTTTTGCTTGATGGAGCTGGAGTTTGACGTGAGGATTGCTTCCTCTATCGCTCCTCTCAGCCAAGGCAAGTTGTAGCTAGAGGGCAGCGAGTGATCTCTACATCTTCACTGGCACCCCTGTGTACACTTGTGGAGTAAAAGTTTGCGTCTAGGGACACAAGGAGGCCCACATTCACCGTCTATGTCGTTATAGTCCTAGGATTCGTTCCCAAGGGAATGGTTTTGTATCAAGATGTTCTAAAACTATGAATTCTAGTCCTCCTACAAATCAATTCCTACCCAGCTGCAATCAACTACCATGCCGAGTCTACCACCGTGGTAAGTTCGGCCATTACCGTGGTGGGTTTGGCCACCGCGGTGGCTGATTTAGTCACTGTGGTGGGACCCACCCGACACCGCTGTGTCGTGATCGACTATTTGGCGCCGGCTCCCCGCCATGCTCAGTAAGGTTTATAGTCCTATGCACACAGATTCACATATACACCAGGTCACACTCATGTGGATTCACACTCATGTGGATTCACACCCAGAGGTCATTGGTGGATGCACACCATGGCCACGCACACCGCGGCACCTCACTCCGTCGCTGTTTTCCTCTAACCCCACCACACAATTTATATTCTGCGTTTTCCAGACCCTTGCGCTCACCACTTCCTATTATCTCATAGCCGTTCAGGACTCCTCTTCACACATCGACTCACTCACCCACTTTCTTCCAGGACCCTCAGACACCACCACACGCAAAATGTTCTCACCAATCCCTCTCTCTTAGGCCACACAGACCCTCCCCTCAGGCCACACAGACCTCACCTTGGGCCACACAGACCCCCCTCTGGCCACACAGACCTCACCTTGGGCCACACAGACTTCAAATACTTACACACCTTGAATTAGACACAATGTGTGGTGAGACGGCGGAAGGCAAAAAAGCAATTTGGTTAGCACCAAGGCGATTCGCACAGCCGCGATCTCACCTCGGTCCCCTGCGAAAATCTTCCTCTTCCGGCATGCGTAGAGCGCCCCTCACCGTTAGTCGCCCCAGAAGCGGAGCTTGGTCACTCAGCTGTTGACCATCCAAGGATCTCCCCAGCCCTCTTGTGACGAGAAGGCAGCACACCAAACCAGTCCGTTATTGATCAGACGTCTCCCATCAACCTCTGTACAATTCGGCACAGGGCTCACACCTAAAATTGTCTAACAAGAGAGACGTGAAGGGGTCTCTTGTACATCCAGCTGCGGAACCCCATAACTCACTTTTCCCCAGTGTCTCAAAAAATGGCTAACCTACCAGGCGCACCTACCAATTGTAAGGTAACTTCTGATTCACGGGCTTTCCTAGCACCTTATCCCTAATCCGAGTGAAAGCCCACGACCTATGATGCTCCCTCTAAAAGCCTCATTATTCTTGCTAGCCTATGCCCATGGGTGTTCCCCTCGCTCTCCTACCACGCCTCTGATCCGAAAGATTCTCCCTTAATACCTCCACCTCACTTCCGCTATCCGAGGTCCCTTCACTCCTTCCAGGAGGTGCCACCCGTCTACTGCCCCCGCGCATGTTGCCTTGCTCCTCATCATTGGACAGCCACACAACGCGTTCCTCCCTCCACGCTCTGGCTTCCGCCTCGCTCATCTTCTCGAGCATAACCTGCGGAGGGTATGCCTCGGCTCCCATTCGAAGGAACCACTGGTAGGAGCCTGTGGCGGTTAGGATGTGCAGCCAGTAGTTTCTGCCCCCTCCTGTCCCAACAATCACATACACATTTAGAGTGAGCACCCGCTCACCATGCAGGCAGAAGCCAGGGACATGAGCATCCTCATCCAGACGCCGCAACACAATACGCCCTTCTGCTAAAGAGGTCCTTACCCTCTCCGCCCATGGAAAATTTTGGACTCGCTCCTTGAACTGGGAAGCTACATCCCTCCTCGGTGCTCGACCACCACGGTGGCTTCCCCACCTGGGTCTTTCTTCCGCGACGGTGGCCGTTTAGCCACCGTGGTGGTTTCCCCAATGGTGGCTATTTCACTCGCATTGGTGACACTCGCCTTCTTTGGCTTGTCCGTCTCTCTCTTGACCCTGGCCCTAGCCTCATCTCTCTCCTGCTTACACCTCTCTGCTAGCTTCTTGAACTTCTCCAGAGGCGCCAGCGTCTCCATCTATTCCTGGACTCGCGAAATTTCATTCTGGAGCTCCTCAATCGTAGCATGCGCCCCTTTTACGTAAAGTCGCGGCCTCGTCTGGGGCCTCGACGCACCCGGTTGGTTTTTTTTCGGGGGGGTGGAGGTGGATTTCTAGAGAGAGAAATGACCTTTTGGTCATTGTTTTACTCAATATAGTAAAATTTATTACAGTCGAGTGAAAAACATGCCAGATGGGGTGAAAATAATCCACCTTCAATGTTAAAAACATGCCAGATGGGGTGAAAATAATCCACCATCAATGTTGCAAGCAGGGCAATAGGGTAAAAAAAAATGACCACCAAGTGAATACCAGGTACTCTAGTAGAAGCTAATTCTAGAAATCCCACCAAAATCGCTAATCTAGCAAAAACATTTTCTGTTAAGTAATATTCATGCGGATCCAGCATATACAAAAGACCAACAAAGAAACGTTTTCTTTGCAGAGTTTCTTGTATATCCAGAATGGCATGAAATACAAATTCAAGTAATGCAAAGTAAATACCAGAATAGATTGAACTCTGCTTCAACCACAATAAAACCTAAAACGAAAACGTAAATTAGCACCAAACCAATAATTAGGCTGATTACTAGGACACCCATAAAAGGGTGACTAAAGCTAACTAAAGTGCACAACCATACCTTCTAAAAGGGGCCACCTCAACCAAAGCTTGAAAGATGTAAAAATGAGGTTAGATAGTCATAGTAGAAACAACAACGGGCTAATATACATGATAGCCCGAAAACAACAAGACAAAGTAATCCACAATAGAAAACGACAATGGACAACTGTGTATCGCAGATAACTCACACTTGCACAACATGCAGATGTTATCCCACCAAGATGCAACTACCCTTGTCTTGAGGAAGACTACGAAACGCGTGACTCGATGTCCGCAAAAACATACGATAAGCATTAGATCAAGGAAAAATCGAAAACAATTATCACTAATCGTCGATGACCAACCATACCACATAAAAGGGGCCAGCCTTAACGAGAGCTGAAAGATGTAAATGGACATAAAATAGCTATCATATAAGAAGAAATAAAAACGGCTAACATAAAAAGCCGATAACTGGACACAACAAGATGTATAAGAAACCACCATAAGACAAAATGACAATCAAACGACAATGGACAACTGTATCGCAGATAACTCACACTTGCACCGAACATGCAGATGTTACGTCCAATACTTCCGGCCGACATTCTCGCATAGATCGCAACAACATCGTGAGACAAGAACGTAATAAACGTATGATTGATATGTGACCAAAGTGGTCTAGCAATATAACTTGCATAAAACAAGGTGAAGGAACCGCAACGGTCGTAACACAAGAAGTCCAAGCACGTACCAAACAAAACAAGGAAGCAACCAACAAACAAAAGACCATCAAAGAACATGATACCATCTTTCCTACAAACAAAACAAGGACACAAAGACGCACATAGCTTACGTGTTAAGAAACACGAGCATGCAACCACCCTAGGCAATAGCATTGCTCAAACGCAGGCTCGATCGCTAAGCTAAGCTTTGCTTTCGAAGGCTTACTCCGGTCATTTCTTAAACCACTGTGCACCATGGCCTTCAAGAGCATTCAAAACGGAGCAACAAAACAACAAAGGGCCTTCAAACAGAGCATAGAATAGACCTTGGCCTTCGAACAAAAGCTGGAGAAAGGCCTTAGCCTTCGTGACGCTAAAAGAACCTTGGCCTTCGAAAAGAGTGGACAAGGCCATAGCCTTCGAACACGGCATAAAGAACCTTGACGTAAACAAAGACCTATGCCTTTAGAGCATAGCGCAGCACCTTGGCCTTCAAACAGAGCATAGAATAGACCTTGGCCTTCGAACACGGCATAAAGAACCTTGGCCTTCAAAAGCCAAAGATGCATAAAGACCTATGCCTTCGAGCAAGAGCGCAAGACCTAAGCCTACGAAAAGACAAAGATGAGGAAAGACATCTATCTCGGACAAGCCGCTTATATAGGCCAAGAAACCCTAGCTTCTCACTGGCGCCCATTCTCTCTCTACCAAACCACATTTGAATTTCTCGAACCTAAAATACCGAGCCGGGTCCAAACATATCTAGGTTCGCGATCTGCCGCCGCCTCCTCACCCAAACCTAGTTTCCAAGTTCCAAACCTAGCTTACCTTCACCAAACCTAGCCTACCTCCACCAAACCTAATGTCCAACCCCAAAGCGGCGTGGTGGCGTAACACAAACCCGCCGAATCGAGCTCGCCACGTTGACACCACGAACCATCTAGAACCCTAAAACTTCAAGACATAAAACAATCGCCACCCTAAACCAGCCGCCACCGCCCATCACGCCAAGCTCACCGTGTTTTTGGTGCTATTGATTGCAAAAGGTTCCGCATCCGGGTGTAGGGTCGCTCACGCCGCCAGTTACTGACGCCGCCAAAGATCTTACACCGCATCGCCATCATCCCCGCGCTCTCTCGGGAGGTTTTGCATCCTCGGCGCTCTTTACGATCAAAGATCCTCCCGAGGTGATCGCCGCCACCGGAACTCTCGTTTCTTCGCTTTGATCATCTGCGGATTTGTGATGCCAGCCACCATGTGTGCATTTGTGAAGTCATCCTTGCTGGTCCTTCTTGGGCGATGCTAATCTTGCCTGCTGTATCGCTCCAAATTTATCGAGTGCAGCCGAAGCCCGGGCGAGTTGGCGCGAGATCGCCACCGCGCCCAGCATCCCCGCCCATCACGCCGCCAAAGATCTTACACCGCATCGTCATCCCCGGCGCCGACCGGTGCAAGACATCGCCGTGCAACGATAAGCGCGATCGCCTGCGCGCATGACGCCGGAGTCCAGTGAATCGATCGGCCGCCATGGATGAGAAGTCGAGATCGAGAAAGGATGAACAAGGCGGAAGTCGAATGGATCATGAACGCTGGATCGGCTCCAGTGCCGCTCTCCTTGAAGTTCCAAAGACGTCGGAATGCGCTGTACCGCACCGGAGGTGAACAATCGACGTGAAGGTTTGGCCGCGTGCGTGGAGCGCCCAAGCTCAACACGGGCTCGATCGACGACGCGCGGCTGGCACGTCCGCCATGGTGGTGGCGGAGGCGACGGCGCATCGGCCACGGCGAGGAGAGGAAATCACCGCCACCCGACAATCCCGGTGGTTTGTGGCTGAAGCCGTGCTTCATGTGGGAAGTGTTGAAGCGCACGGTGGTGGATCTCTTTGCGCAGAAGAAATAGCCCATGAATGAGTTTGATATCGATTCTCCTGTGTGAAATGACTGACGATATTCTCTTTGTGCAGCACTCTTGGTCGTTAAGAATTCTGCGTTGACTCGCGACGGCACTTCAACGAAAAGCAAGGTAATCGAGCACAAGTTCAGCAATATTATCGTCAATCCTCCTCACAGAAACTGATCCGTTTTCAGTGTGTAGGCAACAAGTCGCTTGGTTCCACCAAGGTGTTCCTACGCTCTTCCAGGTTAGTTTCAGACCTGATTTCTTGCAATATGCAATTTGTTTCAAGAAGGTTTTAGTGTAGGCTCACTCTGGCCCGATGTTGTAGAAACGTGATACGTTGGTCTGTTGTTATCTGTATGCGTGTACAGCATGTGCGGTGTTCCGTCGCCATGTGTTTGTGCATGTTATCATTGTAAAGCGTCTTCGCCTCGATCAAAAGCCACTAATCAAGAAACGTCGATAAGTTTTGATGTCTTTGCGCAGTAAGAAATAGACCATGACCGAGTTTGATGTCCGTTTCATCGTATGAAATGATCGACGCTAATCCCTTTGTGCAAGACTGGTCGTTTCACCTCGGCGCTGACTCGCGGCACTTCAACGAAAAGCAAGGTAATCAACCATGTTCAACAATATTGTCATCGCCCGACGGAAACTAATCCAGACGCCGGTGTAGGCAACAAGTCGCTTGGCTTCCACTAAGGCGATGTCAAGCACAACAGAGCGATCGAGTACCATCATCGAACACACTAGGCGTCGCGCTTAACAATTTCCATTTCTTGTGTACGAAATCTAAACGCTTATACCAAGAAGTTGGTAAGCATCAATCGGTTTTTGAACGCCTCAGTAACTTAAGAACCGCAGAGCTTAAAGTATACGTGATGTAGTATGTCGAAGATGCAACAAAGACCGCAGATGGGGATCGACCGTGTATACCCTTTCAACTCGGGTAGAAGATACTTAGAAAGTAAGCGAACCCTAAAACTATGAAAATACTAAGGTAAAATGATGGAGAAAAGCTCAACACTCCCCGATCGACCACGCGGCAGCACTACACGTCCGCCATGGTGGTGGCGGAGGCGACGGCGCATCGGCCACGGCGAGGAGAGGAAATCACCGCCACCCGACAATCCCGGTGGTTTGTGGCTTTCACGCAAAGCCGTGCTTCATGTGGGAAGTGTTGAAGCGCACGGTGGCCTTTGGATCTCTTTGCGCAGAAGAAATAGCCCATGAATGAGTTTGATATCGATTCTCCGTGTGAAATGACCGACGATATTCTCTTTGTGCAGACTCTTGGTCGTTAAGAATCGCGTTGACTCGCGGCACTTCAACGAAAAGCAAGGTAATCAAGCACAAGTTCAAAGAATATTGTTGTCAATCCTCCTCACGTAAACCGATCCGCTTTTCGGTGTAGGCAACAAGTCGCTTGGTTCCACCAAGGTGTTCCTACGCTCTTCCAGTTAGTTTCGGACTGAATCGATTTCTTGCAATATGCAATTTGTTTCAAGAAGGTTTTAGTGTAGGCTCACTTTTCGATGTTGTAGAAACGTGATACGTTGGTCTGTTGTTATCTATGCGCACGCATGTGCGGTGTTCCGTCCGCCATGTGTTTGTGCATGTTATCATTGTAAAGCGCCTTTCGTCGATCAAAAGCCACTAATCAAGAAACGTCGATAAGTTTTGATGTCTTTGCAGAAGAAATAGACCATGACTGAGTTTGATGTCCGTTTCATCGTATGAAATGATCGACGCTAATCCCTTTGTGCAGCACTCTTGGTCGTTTCACCTCGGCGCTGACTCGCGACTTCAACGAAAAGCAAGGTAATCAACCATGTGTTCAACAATATTATTACCGCCCTCCTCACGTAAACCGATCCGCTGTGTAGGCAACAAGTCGCTTGGCTTCCACTAAGGCGATGTCACACAACGCGAGAGCGATCGAGTACCATCATCGAACACACTAGGCGTCGCGCTTAACAATTTCCATTTCTTGTACGAAATCTAAACGCTTATACCAAGAAGTTGGTAAGCATCAATCGGTTTTTGAACGCCTCAGAACTTAAGAACCGCAGAGCTTAAAGTATACCATGGATGGTCAAAGATGCAACAGATGTCAAAAGATGGGGATCGACCGTGTATACCCTTTCAACTCGGGTAGAAGATACTTAGAAAGTAAGGTAACCCTAAAACTATGAAAATACTAAGGTAAAATGATGGAGAAAAGCTCGAACACTATAAAGTACGAAAGTGAAAACTGGTAACTTTTGCTTGAAAGAGAGAGAAAGAAAGCTATGTCGGGTGGATAGGGCAACAACTCTGTCAGACAGCATTCTACCGCCGCCTCGGCAGCCGAGTGGCGCGTCTCGGCCCCATCCTCGGCCGCCTTAGAAACGGGCGCTGGCGCACGAGAACGGTCTCGGCCTAACGGCCTCGACTGCTCGGCCGTGACGCCCGCGTCTGCCTTAATACTTGGGTCACCAGGCCTCTGTTGGGTGGACATATCCCCGCCTCCGTGTCTTGCTTAGTGACTCTTCACACTCCCGCTGCGGTCCTCCGCTACCTTTTCTCGCTCTTCACTCCCTCCAACTTTTCCTTGAGTGCCTCTTGTCATACACTTGGTGAGAGCCATGGTCGCTTGGTCGAGAAGATCCGACTGGTCTCGAGTGGTCATGCAAGTCGATCCTCGCAGTCACCAAATTGGGCAAGTGCCCATCCCTTCCACATCGGGCCCCGTGACGGGTCAGTCACTTGCCTCCACCCAGCCTGGATAGGCCAAAAGAGTATCCCCAAAATGTCCTTCAACTCCGATGTGAACCCCCACGGGAGTTAATTCTTCCTCCCTAGGAGTTGGTCCGCAACCGCCTCCTCATTCATAAAAACTCCCTATCAGCGACTGCCTCCACACCAGCAGGGATAACCCACCGCTTTCCTTTTGCCTTCCCTCCTTCTCCCGTGGTTCTGCTGCCTTCTGGGGTCACCAGGCCTCTGTTGGGTGGACATATCCCCGCCTCCTCCGTGTCTTGCTTAGTGACTCTTCACACTCCCGCGGTCCTCCGCTACCTTTTCGCCTTCACTCCCTCCAACTTTTCCTTGAGCAACCCGCTTGCATGCATACTAAGCCGTGAGAGCCATGGTCGCTTGGTCGAGAAGATCCGACTGGTCAGCCAGTCGATCCTCGCAGTCACCAAATTGGGCGGCCCCATCCCTTCCACATCGCTGACGGGTCAGTGTTGCCTCCACCCGAAATGGATAGGCCAAAAGAGTATCCCCAAAATGTCCTTCAACTCCGATGTGAACCCCGCCGGAGTTAATTCTTCCTCCCTAGGAGTTGGTCCGCAACCGCCTCCTCATTCATAAAAACTCCCTAGCTAGACTGCCCTCCACACCAGCAGGGATAACCCACCGCTTTCCTTTTGCCTTCCCTCCTTCTCCCGTGGTTCTGCTGCCTTCGACTGTGACCCGGTGTGGTTGCGGCTCCGCCCCATCGGCTGTCTTCCTTCTTGGTCGACCCCCCCTGCCGCCTGCTTTTTTCCGGCTCTTGCGACCTCTCCTGCCCGAATCGGGGCCGCAAATTCCCAACTGGAGTCCTCCCGAATCTTCCTTGGTCTCCTCTTCTTCTTCTACCGTGAGCTCTCGACCGGCTTCCATGGAGGGCGTATAACCTCCAACTCGCTTAGACACTTGGAATGCGCAAATACATGAATCAAGAAGGGCGAGATCGAGAGGGACGAGGAGTGGAGGAGAGCAAGTTCGCCTCTCTTCACACGCCTCTCAAAAATTATTCTCGCCCTAATCCGTATTTAAGTAGTTAACTTAACTACTTCATGGAGGAAGACTGTGAAGTGGTCCGCCATGTGATCCAGCCTGCTCGCAGAAGCACAAAATCCACTTGGCCATTACGAGTTGCACGGATGCGGTTGATGTCACCCATCCATTGTTAGCTTTGCACCTCCCGTGCTTCATAATTGCCACTGCGCCTTCAAGGTCTTCTTCCTGGGGTCAATCACTGTGCCCTGCCTCCGACTCCTCCCGCCCATACACCGCCTTAAGAGTTCCTGTCCCAATTTTGCGCCTCGCCTCATGTCACCCTCTTGCGCCCGCATACTAAGCCGTGAGAGCCATGGTCGCTTGGTCGAGAAGATCCGACTGGTCTCGAGTCATTACAAGTCGATCCTCGCAGTCACCAAATTGGGCGGCCCCATCCCTTCCACATCGGGCCCTGACTCTGTGTCACTTGCCTCCACCCGAAATGGATAGGCCAAAAGAGTATCCCCAAAATGTCCTTCAACTCCGATGTGAACCCCCACGGAGTTAATTCTTCCTCCCTAGGAGTTGGTCTGCAACTGCCTCCTCATTCATAAAAACTCCCTATCAGCGACTGCCTCCACACCAGCAGGGATAACCCACCGCTTTCCTTTTGCCTTCCCTCCTTCTCCCGTGGTTCTGCTGCCTTCTGGGGTCACCAGGCCTCTGTTGGGTGGACATATCCCCGCCTCCTCCGTGTCTTGCTTAGTGACTCTTCACACTCCCGCGGTCCTCCGCTACCTTTTCGCCTTCACTCCCTCCAACTTTTCCTTGAGTGCCTCTTGCGCCCGCATACTAAGCCGTGAGAGCCATGGTCGCTTGGTCGAGAAGATCCACTGGTCTCGAGTCATTACAAGTCGATCCTCGCAGTCACCAAATTGGCGGCCCCATCCCTTCCACATCGGGCCCTGACTCTGTGTCACTTGCCTCCACCCGAAATGGATAGGCCAAAAGAGTATCCCCAAAATGTCCTTCAACTCCGATGTGAACCCCCACGGAGTTAATTCTTCCTCCCTAGGAGTTGGTCCGCAACCGCCTCCTCATTCATAAAAACTCCCTACAGCTATGACTGCCCTCCACACCAGCAGGGATAACCCACCGCTTTCCTTTTGCCTTCCCTCCTTCTCCCGTGGTTCCGCCTCGACTGTGACCCGGTGTGGTTGCGGCTCGCCCCTCGCGGCCGTTTTCCCCTTCTTGGTCGACTCCCCCTGCCGCCTCGCCTTTTCCGGCTCTTTGCGACCTGCTTCATCAATTCGGGGCCGCAAATTCCCAACTGGAGTCCTCCCGAATCTTCCTTGGTCTCCTCTTCTTCTACCGTGAGCTCCCTGACCGGCTTCCAGCTATGGAGGGCAGACATAACCTCCAACTCAGTTAGACACTTGGAATGCGCAAATACATGAATCAAGAAGGGCGAGATCAGAGAGGGACGAGGAGTGGAGGAGAGCAAGTTCGCCCTCTCTTCACACGCCCTCTCAAAAATTATTCTGCCCCAGTCAATCCGCGTGCCCCATGAAGTAGTTAACTTAACTACTTCATGGAGGAAGACCAGGAAGTGGTCCGCCATGTGATCCAGCTTCCTGTTCTGCAGGAAGCACAAAATCCACTTGGCCATTACGAGTTGCACGGATGCGCTGACAGTCACCCATCCATTGTTAGCCTGCACCTCCCGTGCTTCATAATTGCCGCTTCAAGGTCTTCTTCCTGGGGTCAATCACTGTGCCCTGCCTCCGACTCCTCCCGCCCATACACCGCCCGGAAGAGTTCCCGGTCCCAATTTTGCGGCCTCTGCCTCATGTCACCCTCTTGCGACTTGGCCTTCAATTGGCGGGCACACTCGCACAAGGTCGGGACCGACACACCACTTAACAAGAGCCAAAGATAGGGTTTGTCTCCGAACCCCATTTTGGCCCCAACCATCCAGAAATGCACATGTCTCATTTCACTGTTTTCAGTGATTTGCGAACCCACAGCCCATGCATCCGAGCCCAAAAGAAGACCTAATGTGCCCACCGTCCGCACAAATGCGGACACACCTTTGTACCAAGTGGCCGGATGACTGGCGCACTTATGCTCCAAAGAGCTGGAGTGCGCCGAACGTCCGGCGCACTTATACTCCAAAGAGGTGCAATACACCGGGTTTGGAGAGGGTTGCGTCAATACTTGTGTAGGCAAGCACTTTCGTTCAAGTTGCTTGTGCACACTTGCCACCGCACCAACACTCACATCAATTCTCTTTTCAACCTCGTGATTCGAGCAATCCCATACGGCATGCTGACCGCCCCTCCGTGTGAGATAAGCCGCACTTAGATCTCAGATTAGGCCTCAGCAGAATTGGACAAGGTAAAGGATGGTGAGGCCTCCTCAACCGCTCTTGATCAAACTCTTCAAAGCTTACATTTCTTCTTGTCAAGTCCGCATCGCTTTCAACCTTAATCTATCCATGGGTGGCACATGGAGCAAGTCGATTTTAAATTCAAAATCTCCGGCGAAGCTTGGCTATAGTTTGTCTCTCGAACACCTAGTAACACGTGTAATGGGCATCACAAGGTGAGATGTGTCCTCCTTCGAGCCTCACCGAAATACTCACCATTTGGTCAAAACCCCACCGGGCGATCACCCCTCTTTCTTGATACACGGCTCGCTAGCTCTGTGCAGATGCTCTCTTATACTTGTGTTCGACTGCATCCGACAGGCTTTCATTACTCAAGGACAAATCATCTATTCTATTTATTTTCTTGCTTCTCTGCAAAACATTGTGAAACATTGTCGCCTTCAAAAGGTTGGCCATTAGAAACCACCATCATACATGTCGAATTTTGGAAAATGTAGCTCATCTAGAAACCAAGGCCTATGCATCTATACGTGCATCAAACTCGAATGAGCGGACATTTTGGCGCACCAATCAAAGAGATCCAAATTGCAAGTCATTGGTAGGGGCACATAGAGTAAGGCCAAAAGGTTTTACATGTTGTATACAAAGCGAATGTGGGAATATAACATCAACCAACAAATGATTTTCAAAAATAATATTCATGACTTTACGCCTAGATACCGGATGATTTACAAATTTTTCAAACCACTAAAAATCAACACTCCATCCTAGTATTGATACACCTCTAGGTTGCTTGAGTGGAGTTGTTACAAAGTTTTCAAAGCGCCAAAACAAGAAAACCCATCCTAGTACTAATCCGACCCAAGAGTGCTTAACCTTGGAGTTCTCAAAACAACAAAGTCAAGCACCCCATCCTAGTACTAATCTAACCCAAGGGTGCTTAACCTTGGAGTTCTTATGCCAGTGTCTCCATGCCAATGTGTCTATCTCCACCCACCGATCCGGAGTTGTTACAAAGTTTTCAAAGCGCCAAAACAAGAAAACCCATCCTAGTACTAATCCGACCCAAGAGTGCTTAATCGTGGAGTTCTCAAAACACCAAAGTCAAGCACCCCATCCTAGTACTAATTCAACCTAGGGGTGCTTAACCTTGGAGTTCTTATGCCAATGTGTCTGTTCTTATGCCAATGTGTCTATCTCCACCCTTACCAGAGTTGCTTCACAGTGGAGTTGTTACAAAGTTTTCAAAGCGCCAAAAACAAGCAACCCATCCTAGTACTAATCCGACCCAAGAGTGCTCAATCGTGGAGTTCTCAAAACAACAAAGTCAAGCACCCCATCCTAGTACTAATCTAACCCAAGGGTGCTTAACCTTGGAGTTCTTATGCCAATGTGTCTATCTCCACCCAAGAGATACAAACAATATATATACATTTGCACTGGACGTCCGGCGCAGGCTTTAGCAGACTCGCGCCAATGTGCCGAACGTCCGGCGCATTGCTCCAATTCCTTCTTATGGTTTTCACTCTAACAATGGAGATCCTAGGGTTGTGTACTCACAGTGCACCAGACGTCTAGCGCTACTTTCTAGAGTCGTAGTTTGGTCCTCTCGAGATAGCCATGATCAGGCTATCGGTTAATGTTCTCTCACAATTGCACCGGACGTCCTAGCTTGCTTCTTCGCCCGAATTGCTACTTTTATGTTGGTTGCGCCGGACGTCCGCAGCTTTGGCTTGTCGGACTAGTTTTGTTTGGTTTGCCTACTGCTCACCCCGCTAGGAAGTACTATCGTCATGAAAGAGGTGTTTAGGATTCCTAGCACCGTTAAAATCCTTGAAATCCTTCCTTGTGAAGGTGAAATCCATGAACCTTCTTCGGCTTAAACCCTGTTAGCGTAAGTATTCACAAGAAAATAACATGGTCAATGTCTTTCAGTACATGTCTAAAGAGTGGTTTTGCTAAAGATGATGCATTTTGGCCCGTTTTCGGGGGTCATTTTTTGGTCTTTAGGGACCCAAACCCCTTTAATGGAGAAAAACCCCTATGCTGAGAGACGCTATTACTTCTTCTCCATGGAGTTCAGACCCAGCTCCTGCACAAGGCCACCAGCTCTAACCTTCCAATGATCCATGTTGGGCATTGCGTAGTGGGAATCTCTGCCGCAGCCCGAGGCGCCATCTCCTCCTTCCCGCTCCTATCCGGTTCAAACCGCCTAGGCTATGCCCCGATCCACCCGAGGAAGTCCCCTTCGAGCTCGACCACCCCACTCAACACAGGCTCCCGCCTCGAGGCGCCATCTCCTCCTTCCCGCTCCTATCCGGTTCAAACCGCCTAGGCTATGCCCCGATCCACGCCCGGAGGAAGTCCCCTTCGAGCTCGACCACCCCACTCCGCTCACCAGGCTCCCGCCTCGAGACTACACCAACCGGCTCGCCCGTCTTGGGGCTCTCCTCTACTGCCGCCTGGTAGACCGCACACTCCACCGCCTCCTCCCACGGATCACGGTGCCGTGCCGAAAAAAACCCTCGTCCCCGAGCGTCTGCGTCTGGCGCGCCTTCACTCAACTCCACCGAATTCCGCCTGGCCGAATCTCACCGCCCGCCTTTGAAATCTCGCAGACTTCCGTAAGGTGCGGTTTTCTTCTAGTTGCGCCCGACTGCTTTGCCACTGCACCTCACTAGGGTTGTTAACTCCCGGCCTATATCCGTACGTTCCATACTCGACCACCGTTGTGGAACTAGCCACCTTCCACTCCCCTGCACCACTATTGCTGAATGAAGAGTCCCCCCACCATATATAGACAATTTTTATTCCTAAAAATCCCAAGGTCCAAGGACCTTCTAGCCTGGCCTGACATACACTTCGAGGCCCAAGGACTAATTATTTGTGGAAGTAATATTGCCATGGGCCAAGGACCACTTTTGGTATAAAAGGTCTTTGCCTCAGACATTTCCTAAGCACTCCATCACTCCAGACATGAGAAAAACAAAAAAAAACGTTCAAACCGATAGTCCAGGGAAGGGTTAGTGTACATGTGGTCTTCCAAACACTACAATTGCTTGGTGGTGGCATCTTCTAAGGTTGCCTCACCACCTGGGCTCCCTTCATCTGGGAATGCTCTACTTTGGCACTGTCGACTTGGGCACCTCAATCCTGCCAAGCTCGTTGCCATGACTCAACAAGACTTGTATCGAGATAAGCTGCCCTCCTTAGCCAAGACACCACCTCTCTTTGAAGCGTGTCTGCTCGCTAAGCAGCGGAGCTCTCCCTACTCTGGTCTTCCTTCTCATAGGGCTTCTCAGCCTTTGGAGTTAGTTCACGTAGACTTGTGTGGACCTCTCCCTGTTACTCCTTTAGGCGGAGCGCGCCATTTTATGACGATAATGGATGATTATTCCTGCTACTCCTTTGCGTACCCGCTTCGTCTCAAGAGTGACTCATTTGCTGTGTTCTCACCTTTTGTTTCTATGGCCGAGTTGCACACTAGTTGCAAGCTGCGGTGCATCAGATCAGACAATGCGGGAGAACTCAACAACCATCAGTTCAAAGACTACTGTGAGGAGTGTGGGATCCTGAGACAATTCAGCATTCTGTCTTACACTTAGAATGGCGTTTGAGAAGGCCAATGGCAATCTTATGGCTATGGCGGTCTATGTTAGCCAGTCGCTTGCCTAAGTCTTTTTGGTGAGGCTCATTATACTAGCTTGTCGCCACCTACCTTCTTATCTGTAGGCAATATGCTCTGGCATCCTCCGAAAGAAAATCTCGATACAACTTGCGCAACTCCGATGTCGCTTCGCCATCGCTCTAGCTTTCTCATCCTTTTCCACACATGTGTAACTAAGGATCTTTACTCCACACTTAGCACGGCCTCTAGGCCATCGCCGATTCCAAAGACATAGCTCCGTGAGGCGAATACCTCACGAATCCGCCTCCATCGGACCATGGTGTCATCAATTCGTTTTAGAGCTCGCAGCGTGCTTGACAACAACCGCCCGGACATAGATTTAAGTGTGTATTATGTGAATAAAGAGCATCCCCTCAAGGAGATGGTCGTGAGTCGTGAATTGATGGCGGTCTACTTGGAGCCTATTGCTGCATTACGAGGTTGATGGCGGTCTACTTGGAGCCTATTGCTGCATTACGAGGTTGATGGCGATCTACTTGGAGCCTATTGCTGCCTATTGCTGCATTACGAGGTTGAGAGGGCTGAAAGTTGGTGCATATCTCTAATTAGGAGTGAATTGATGAGGTCTTAGACTCCTTGGAAGCTAGCACTTTGTGTCGTTTGTTCAGTGGCCCCATCGTAAGGGGCATTATTTATATTATTTTTAGACTAATAATTTATTATTATATATGGTTATATATCATAGAAATAATATCCTGATACCAGATTATCGTTATCAAAGGTGTAACTAGAACTGGGACGTAACTAATATATAACTGATGTAGATGCCACTGAACATGGCGATGCCGGGAGAAGCCCAAAATAGAGCTTGCAAAAGGCGATCGTTCCGCGGTTGGGATTGTTCATGAGACACGGTCCAGTGCTTGGTCGCCGCTTGGCAGGCCTGTCTTCACAGCGGTGACCTGGGAAACGTGGCAGCCGCGGCGATGAAATTTCAACACGCAACAAGAATCCGCGGGCTAAATTGCGGCACCCTGATTACGGAGCAGGTGCATATTTCTGGCCGAGATCCAGAATCGGCGGACATTCTCTCCCCGCCTCCCTTGAATTGGCGCTGGCGCTGGACAGATCCTCTTCCCGATATTGGCAGTTGGCAGCTCGATTTCTCCCGCCTGATGTTTACTTGGTATTCATGTTCTTCCGCGGCGATTGTTGCTGGATTACCTCAAATTGCGCTGCCATGAGCGACGGGCTTTGAGCTAGTTCTGATAATTCGTATCCCAAAGTCTGCGAATTGGAAGCGCAGACTAATATCAGTGCGGATGTAAGCGCAGTTTCTATTTGAGACAAGCGCAGTTTCTGTTTGCGTTCCATGAATTTGTCATGTTCTGGTGCTTCCGCACAACTCCAAAAGACCACATTGCTGCGTTGCTGATGGTCCCTCTGCTCATTGAGGCGGCGCCGGTTGGTTCGCTTGCGACGTTCTCAGAGGGCGAAGCACACGAAACAGGCCTGCACGAAACAATTTAGCAGGCCTGCCTTTGCGGTACAGGTAAAAATGTTTCTCCTCTTATGTGGAGGACGTGTACAATCTTGCTAGTTTGCAGCCTTTTGTTTGCCTTCTCTAACGATGTCCTGGACTTCAGAATTCCTTCTCATCGTGCGACTCTATGTCTTGCTCTTCTTATCCCATTTGCATCATCTTATCCTAGCCTCCATGGTCGTAGTGTATACCGATGCTTTCAGTCTGGGTTTACTTGCTCACAGAAAAATGCAACGGGGCCTGTTAGGCTGATCAAGAAATCAGCAACAGAGTTCTGCTTTTCTGGCTTACGCTCATGAGGATACAGGAGGGGGATGATGTAAACAATCTCTTTTCTAAGACGATGGCAACAGGGCTGAGAGATTATTTCTTGATACGTCTTCCTCCTGTACGGTTGAGGGAATCCAGGTCCAAATACTGGAGATGGTAGTTTACGCTCAGCAATGTGACTGAACTGGAAAGGCCGGAAGAGCTGGAAGTACAGAGACTGAGCAACCATGTTTTGGTCAAAGCAGTCTCCCGCAGAGAATGAAAATTCTGAATTTGAGGTTCAAGATTTTGATGATCCTCTGGAGCACTCTATCAGGGGACGCCTTACTAAAATCGTGAGAGAGATTGCTGTTAATCGGAGCGGTCTAGATATCCGTGCTGGGCCTCCCAACATATCTCACCAATGGATCATTCAACCCAACAGCTTGTGAGTTCAGTTGCAGTCATGTGAAAGCCATTGTATGTGTATCTTGAAATTCATTTTACCAAGTTTCTCCTTGCGTGTTTGTTCCTTCTCGCTGTTCTCTCCTCATATGAGCTAACAAGATGAGCTGCTTACTAATTGTGGCAGGAAATACTCGCTGTGGGCCAAATTTGTTCTTCTGTTGGCAGTCTACTCTTCCTTATTCACACCATTTGAATTCGGGTTTTTCGTGGACTGCCACGGGCATTGTGGATCACGGACATTGTTGTACAGTTCTTCTTTTTGCTGATGTTATTATCACGTTTTCGTGGCATTTAAGGATGTTGAGACATACAGAATGGTCACTGACTTCCGTCCTATCGCTGTGAGGTATGCTGCATCCATTGTGATGTGTCCAAGATGTACTGACATTGCACATCATAGGCTTTCTGTCAGGACCAGGTTTCACGCCATTGCCGTATTTCACGCTACTTCTTATTCAGTTGCATTTCGCAACCTGGGCTTCTGCAGATATGCAAAGAGCAACTTGTTACCGGATGTTCTTGCTTGCTTACCCTGGGACTCCATCTACAAGGTTACTAGTCAGTAGCTAGCAGCATGTGAGAGATAGCTTTGTTCATTCGACATCTTGAGGAGGATTTAAATGGTTCTGGCCACATGGTTGTTCTGAGCTCTTTTCGGTATCATCTGACGAAGTAAATTGGCTTCTGCATCCACAGGCTACTGGTCGGAATGAGGAGGTTAGGTTTTAGTGTGGTTGCGACTGTACCGAGTTCGGAAGGTTACAGGCTTCCTTGAACTTTTGGAGAAAGACATACGTGTCAACTATTTCGCCACCAGAATATTGAAGCTCATATTCGTGGAGTTTTATTGTACCCATGTTGCTGCTTGTTTCTTTTATTATCTTGCAACCACTGTACCGTCAGACCGGGAAACTGACACCTGGATCGGAAGCCTGCAACTTGGGGATCGATCATACCAGGACTTCCGACATGTCGACGTTGGGACAAGATATGTCACATCTCTGTACTGGGCCATCATTACTATGGCAACCATAGGTATGTTATGTGACTTTGCTGTACCAAGATCTTCAGATGGATTGGTGGTGTTCAATCCCTGTCTGATTTCCAGCGCAAATGCCCTGGGTTGCCACTTTCTGTGCTGAAATATCAGGCATCTTTTAGTATGACTTCTCAAGCGAGACTTGATTCATGTCCGAATTTGTTGTTGGCAGGTTACGGTGATGTCCATGCTGTTAACAATCGCGAGATGCTCTTTATCATTCTGTTTGCTTCCGTCGACATGATCCTGGGTGCATACCTGATTGGCAACATGACAGCACTGATTGTCAAAGGCTCTAATACTGAGAAGTTTCGAGACAAGATGGCTGAGCTTATCAAGTATATGAACAGAAATTCTCTTGATAATCATCTAAGGCATCAAATGAAGTGCCATGTACGCTTGCAATTTGAAAGCAAAATGACCAACGACAGTGTTATCGAAGACTTCCCGGTAACCATCCGGGCTAAGGTTCGCCATTCAGCACCCCTTAATTTGGAAAGCGTCTCGCCAGTCAGTTTCGTGTCATCTTCATGACAATATCAAGTTCGTTTTCAATTTGGCAGAACAATGTTCATGGGTAATGTGAATGCTACAGAGGCAAACTACACTTTACTAAACCATGTGCTCGTCGACAGGTTGCTCAAGAACTCTATCGTGGGACAGTTGAGCATGTCTCCTTGCTTAAAGGTTGCACCAGCGAATTTATCAGTCAAATTGTGAGTCTATAGAAAGCCCATGATGCTCGTGGAGCCGCACCTGAAACTCCCTGATTTCCGACTGCTAACTGTCGATTTCTTTATAGGTGTCTAGAGTGCGGAAGAATTTTTTACCTGGTGAAGTGATATTGGAGCAAAGAGATGCAGTTGACCAACTGTATATAATTTCATATGGGTTGTTGGTAGGCATTCTGCCGGGTGATATGTCATTTGACCATTTCTGGCCTAAAAGCGTTAACTTCAATAATGGTTTTCGCAGGAGGAAGTTGTGGTAGGGGAGGATGGGATTGAAAACCAGTTGCCCAGCTGGAAGAATATGGCGTGTTTGGTGAGGTGGCTGTGCTCTGTAATGTTCCTCAGCCCTACACAGTTCGAGTGGTTGAACTGTGCAAGTTGCTTCAGTTGGATAAGCAGTCCTTTTCAAACTTGTTGCAAATCTTTACTTGGATGGACGCCAGATAATCAACAACTTGCTGGTGGTACGAAATTTAAGTTCAACCAGCTTCTACTGATATCTCTTATAGCTGTCTGCCTGGTCTGCCTGGTTACTGGCATGGCCCTAACGTGCTGCTTTGTTTCCAGGGTAAGGAATCTGATGATCGACTACGACAGAGAGCAGCAGACATAAATTATTTGCTGTCTAAACAGGATGCAGAGTTAGCTCATGGTGATCCATGCTGCTTATCAAGGAGACATAAGCCATGTGAGACAACTCATCAAGGCCGGTGCAGATCCCACAAGGACAGACTATGACGGAAGAACAGCTCTTGTATGTTCCTGCATATGTAGCGGTGAAACTTGGATTGGCCAATAGTATTCAATTTGTGTTTGTGCTGTGCTTTATTATTATGCAACCGGCATTTCCTTCTCGCTCATTCCCTGTTTTAACCATGTGGGCAGCACCTGGCGGCTGCAAGGGCCATAAGGAACTTGTTTTGTTCCTGATAAGTGAGAAGGCAGATTTGAATGCCATAGGTATGTGTCCCTGATGTTACAGCAAACCCCAACAGTGAATGTTGCGTGGTGGAGAGGCTACATATGTCAAGATGTCTCGCCGACTGTCATTCCGGTTGTATGTTTATCTTGCAGATAATAATGGCATCACTCCTTTACTGGAAGCTTTAAAAGGTGGCCATGATGTCACAGCAGGAACCCTGTACGAGAAGGGTGCACGTCTCCTGCTCCAAGAGGCTGGGGCTTTCCTCTGCAATGTCTCAATGACTGGAGACATAGAGTTTCTGAAGCGTCTGCTTGCTTATGGAGCTGATCCCAACTCTGTGGATTATGATCTCCGAACTCCTCTTCACGTCGCAGCATCCGAAGGGTTGCATTTGATTGCGAGTGTCCTACTTGGCGCTGGAGCTAACATCAATGCAAAAGACAGGTTGGTTGCTTCCATTTCAGCAAGGTTTTAGTGGTCGCTACTGCACCTGGGGATGCTCTTCTAACTCAGAAGCCGATGACTCATCTGATGAACTGTGCAGATGGGGAACACTCCCCTGGAGGATGCGAGGAGAACAGGCAACGGAACTGTAGTCACTCTTTTGGAAACGTCAGCCAACATCGACGACAAACGCTCAAAACCTACGTCCCATGGTGATGGTCTCCCAGGAACCGCCTTGACGGAGAATGCAGACCGCACGCCAGGTTCAAATACATTTGTACTTTGCGATGGTCCTGGGTGTCTCGTTGACTTTTAATTCTGTGGTCCAAAGCCCAAAGTTCTCTCTCCCATGTGCCTGTGCAGATGCCATAGCTGCAGCAGCTGTCAGGAAGAAACAGACCGAAGCCATGCTTGAACGGGTGCGCGGAGGGACGAATATGGCAAGTTCTGGGAGAGGATCAGGATCTTCAGAGCCTGAGCAACCTCGAACCAATTCGGAGTTCGACGAAACGAATGTCTCATACCGACAAGTAAGGTTCGAGAAGGATGAAAGTGAGGAGCAGGCTGATGGGTTTGAAATCTCGGAATGGGGAATAGACAGTGACCGACCACGTGGGTATTCGTCAAGTCCCCACAACATGTCAGGCAGGAGATCCGCTGCGAAATTTCGGTTGATGGGAGAATCGCGTGTATCCAGACGAGTTACAATTTTCCCATACCATCCTTGGACTCAGGAAGAGAAACGGACAGCAGGGTTGGTTGTTTGGGCACCAGGGACTATTGAAGAGCTATTGGGTATTGCCGTCGAGCAGTTCGGGGGCACTCGGTCCTTCATCTTGAATGGAGATGGAGGTGAGATTCGTTCTACTGACCTGATAGCAGAGAACGATAAGCTCTACATAGTTGGCAACCTTCTTCCAAACTAGTGAACAGCGACGACGAAGTCATCGTGTGCAAGTAGTCCGAATTTCAGGCAAGTCCTGAAACTTCTGCAGCTGGGTTCCAAACCATGACGTCAAGAGCAAAGGGGTGGGATGGTGCTTTCTTTGTTTTGAAAGAAGTGGTGTGTCGGCATCTGGCGCCTAGTCACCACCGTTCACCGTGTTCAGGGGCGTTGCGTTCTCAGGCATAGCTATCCACTTCACACGGTGACTTGATCCTGTACTGCTCTCCTGACTTGTGGAGTCCACTGCTGTTGCGGGTGTACTTGCTGGATAGGATTGAATGGAGAAAGCGGTCCCGTGAGATGGTATAGGATGGAACGTTTGCTTTCATCAAACGGAGGATTTGAGCCCATGCCATCTTGTTGCAAGGCAAGTCCGCAAACTAACAATTGCCCTGTCCCGTCGGACGATAGGGGGCAGCATTTTGAAAGCATATATTCGGTAAGCATCACAACGGTTGCGGGCAGCACAGCTCAATCACTGAGCGCGGCTGATTGACCAGGTCTGAGAAGATGTCTTGCATCAATCGTCCGACGTCCGATGACTTGCCTCTTGCTACAATGCAACTTTGCAGACCAAGAATTGCCATGTCCAGTCGGACAAAGTTGGGGGCGTCTTGAGAGCATATACTGCGCAGCATCTCACCGGCTGCGAACAGCGCAGCTCAATCACTCGCGCGGCTGGATGACCGGGGCTGACGATGGGCTCGTCTTGCCTGGTGAGTGGTAAGTCCGCACCAACTGGTCAAGAACCAGGTTTCCCAGTGATGTCCAATTGTTGACCATACTCAATCCACCAACTTTTGTTCCACAGTTGAATAAGTCATGGGTAACTGCTCCATCAGAGCATCAACGTCCGGTGAGATGCGCCAGCAAGTGAGCCCCGATTTCTGCACTGTCTGGACTCTCTGTAGAGCAAAGTAACTTGTTGCAGGTCGGCGTGCAGCGTCTTCCCAGGTCTTCCCTGTCGACTGCTGTTGGCCCTTCATCAAGGATGTTGCGCAGATCACCAGGATTGTAAGACGACCATCGGATGTCACAGTATCCCGCAGATCCTTACTTTGCCATCGTTGTTCCGGTCGGTTGATAATTATCTGCGATGTTGGCCATTCCCCGGCTTGGCGCTGAACTTGAAGGTTGAAGCTGGCAGATACGGCAAGTGGGCATCCAGGAGGAATTGTTGAGCATCCCGCACGTTTGCTTAAGCTGACAGCATGAGGATCCTTGGTTTTGTACTGTCCTTCACTCATCTGAACAGCTGTGCGTTGGACATCAAGATCGGAGTGCCCACAGGACTTGCCTCGCCTTCTCCGCCATGCTTGTGTGGCAAGATGTGCGAGGGACTACTCCTTCCAATCCCTGCCACCAGGCTCGGTGGTTGGGTTAGCTTCTGTCTGTTTGCTTTTAAGGAAGGCAAGTCACTAAAAACCGCACATCCTTGGAGCAGCTTACGGCTACTACGCTTCTGGACGTGAAGGAAATCCAACCGCAACGTAGGTAACCTCCATTGCCACTGACCTGACGACTCTGACCCATGATGCTTGCAGCATGGCCTCCATGGCTATGGGCATGATGCCATACACTTTCGTCATCACTCTGAAGTACGCATCCACCAGGCCCACAAGACTGCTTGCGTATGCAATGTAAGGCAAGACGTTCATGGCAGAGCAGTGGACGGTGGTGAAGTTGAGATGGAAGATAACTTCCTAGCAATCGTACTTTTCACTCTTCGCCGCTCAGGATGTTGTCTAGTTCCTCTTTTACTTTGCTCTTTTGGTAGTTAGTTGATAAGTCTATTTTTTAGAGATTTATTAAATACTTGTTTAAATGATAAGCCTATTTTGGAGGCCTACTCGAACCATCAAGTGCAGTGCTTTACATACTCTACATACTTGTTTAATTGATAAGTCTATCAAGTGATAAGCCTATTTTGGAGGCTTGACTCGAACCATCACAAACTCCTGCTTTGTTGCTTGCCCCTAACCAAAGGCCTATGCGCTTAGTGGCCTGGTCACTTTTTGCCTTCTAGTTAAAGCCTGTGTGGCTACTTGGCATGGTTAGCTATGTTGGCAGAGCGACAAATGCCTGAAGCCCACATGGGGCAACCTCCAGGAAGGAGGAACAATGAGGTATGATTACCCTAGCCTCAGAGGGTAAAGATTCCCTGCCCAATTTTAGGGACACTTGTAGGGGAGAGCTCCCTCCTCAACGCCCGCGATGAAGGCCTCCAAGATGTGGGAATCCCTGACTAAGAAATGCGAGGTTAGGATGGAGGCAGAGTAGGCCCAAATCCCTAGAAAAGCCTAGGCTTGCAATATAGACCAAAGAATTGAGTATTAGAAGTTCATCCATGTTCGAGTGTTAGCGGAACATGAATGCTAGAATTGAGTGTTAGCCGAGCATAAATGTTGGAATCCATTGTTAGCCGAGCATAAATGTTAGAATCCAGTGTTAGCCGAGCATAAATATTAGAATCCAGTGTTAGCCGAGCATAAATGTTACAATTCAATGTTAGCCGAGCATAAATGTTAGAATCCAGTGTTAGCCGAGCATAAATGTTAGAATCCCGTGTGTTAGCCGAGCATAAATGTTAGAATCCAGTGTGTTAGCTGAGCATAGTTAGCTGAGCATAAATGTTAGAATCGAGTGTTAGTCGAGCATAAATATTAAAAGCCCATCCGAGCATTACCCGAGCATAAATGTTAGAAGCCCATCCGAGCATTGAGTGTTAAAAGCCATCCAAACATGACTGTAAAAAGCCTATTAAAAGCTATCTAAGTGAGAATGTATGGAACTAAATGGGCTTGGAATCATTGGAGAGTGGAATTATTTGGATAGGTGAGAAGGGAATGAAAAGAACCCTTTTACACCCCGCAGGTTGAGGAGAAACTCAGCTCTTCCACCCAAAAAAGTTGTAGCAAACAACAATTCTAAAAAGTGCACATATCTAGCATCTCCGTCTTTGACCTACATCTTTAATCTCCGCATTGTATCGGCGGGCAAACATGAATCCCAGGTGCATACCAGAGTTGCAATGAGGATACCAGAGTTACAGACCACCAGAGACAAAACTTCCGGGTTAAAACGTTTTGTTCCGCCAAAGCGCATTTGCAGAAGCTTCGTGCGACGGTAAAACACAGCAAAAGTGACGGAAAGAGACAACTGCATCCGCCAGACGTTGGCCACGTCCTTGAGGGAGGAGATGATCCAAAGAAGAGGTCTGCCACCTGTTTATCCACGCCATACATGTACCCTGTCAGGTGGAGATAAGATGGAGGGTGCCCAGTGCTCATATCTCATCTCCAATCCGATCGTCAACGATACTGAGCACTGTCTCCAACGTGCCACTCTACGACAGTTAATTATACATAGTTCCACCAAGCTTGTTGTAGTTGTCGCAATGGTGACTTGACATGGCTGCCTAAAAGGAAGGTCACACAGCTATGGATGGCCATGTGCATCAAGCGGAGGACAACACAACATCGCTGGGCGGCAATCAAGTCAGGATGACGGGTTCCACAACGGAGAGTCAAGCTTGTTCCTGGGGAGTTCCTGCTGAGGCGTCTGAAAGAGACCTGGGCACAACGCTGATGGTGGGAACAGCATTAGAGTCGGGAGACAGGTCACCATCCGACATGTCCGACAGGTCGCCAGCAGCATCCACAAACTGCAGCCTGTGGTAATGTGTCTTGCCCACCGGGTACACATGGGCGTGCACCATGACAGCATACGCCACATAAGTGGCCACCACAATCCCGGCAGCATGCCACCCGAACACCAGCACCTGCAAGGACCGAGCTCGCATTTGCTCTCGGGGTCTTCGCAGATGGGGTAATCCGCAGGGCCCCTCACGCAGCCGTAGGGAATGCAGGCATCCACATTGATGAGCAGCCCGATGTGGAAGAACCATGTGCCCTTGAACACCAGCAGCATGCTGCTAGCCACCGACACCAAAAAGCTCCGGGGATACCTAATCTCCAGCAGCATGGAAGCCACCATGGTCACCAGAATGAGCTGCATCAGCATGTGCACAAAGCTCTCCAGATTGTCCCCGGGGTGGTGCCCCAGGTGGAACACCAGCAGCTCCGCCGCAAAGCCCAGGGCGAAGGTGGCGTGCAGCGCCCCTCGGGGAGCGGCAGCACGCCCAGGCTCGCTCAGCAGGCCCGCCACCGCGTACACCAGGAACAGGAAGGCGAACGTCACGTGCTGGTAGCGCTGCATATGCTCCATCTGGATCCTGCCCACGCTCAGGTCCCCGAGGCCCGCGACAGCTGCTTCCCGATGAACACCACGATCACCAACAGGATGAACCAGAGCTCCAGGTACCGCAGCGTGCCGGGAGGCGGACCGGGAACCACGTCCGGTAGCGGAACTCCTTGGGCCGCCTCACGAACGAGCTCAGCGTGTTGGCCAGGTGCCACAGTCCTAACCCCGAAGATCACCCCTGGTCCATGTGCGATGGCAGAAACCAGCCCATGGCTCTGGCAGCTGCCGCTGGAACCCGCACTAGGCCTAAAGCTAGGTCTGCCTCGATCCTGCGCCACCGAGCTTCAGCACGATTAATGTTGGAGACGCGGGCGGCTCAGCAGCCGAAATCGGATGCCCTCTACGGTTGCTATTGCTGTTGCTGTTGCTACACAGAGCGGGACGGATGCGCTCTGCATTCCACCTGCACGCACGGCCTTGCTGCTCCCAACCGGATCCGGACCAACATCAAATTCTCCAGCCGGAGGGCTGGCCAGTGGCCACCCACCAACGCGTAGACCAAGTCCACTGGCCCGCACGCTTTGGCTTCCTCACCACATCCCATTCCAGATTCGGGGTTCCGGGCAGTGAAACGAGACCTCGACTCAATCGTCCAAGTCCAACCGTGTTGAACTGGCTACTTTAATGGGTAGGTCTTGTTGGGTGCTCCAAAGAGACTAATTACATAAAGTTGGGTCGCCCACTAGGTGTACAAGCATTTAGCCCTCGAGTCCTGGCTTTGTCTTACTGGAGTAACCAGGGTTGGCGTGAGTCACCGCCATTACTCACCATCAACTTTCCTAACGAGGGCACAGGCATCTTGCGTCGTGTTTTAAAAATTCTAATAACCAAATAACTAAGGAGGTACACATGTACATGTTGTAAGTAGTCCCAAGTAATCCCTCCTCCCGGTAACGCCCTTCACTACGCACGTATGTGCCCCTCACTACGCACGTACATATGTGCCCCTCACTACGCACGTATGTACATGTTGTAAGTAATCCCAAGTAATCCCTCCTCCCACTAACGCCCCTCACTACACAGGCCGTAAGGAAGCGATATTAGGACCTCACCAATTCACTCCACAATATACCGGCATGAGCTTTCCAACGGTTTAGGACCTCGTCAATTCACTCCTCAATATACTTGCACGATTCTCAGCGCTCTCAACCTCACGAAACGGTACTAGGCTCCAAGTAGCCCGCCGTCCACTGACGACTCCCAAACCACCTCCGCTCCAAGTAGCCCGTAGCGACTCCCAAACCACCTCCTCGAGGTGCTTTTGCTTATTGTATTCTTGGAGTCGGCTATGAGGAGGTGCTGCTTTGTTATTGATAGAATGATGTTGTTTATTGATAGAATACAACGATGGAGTCGGCTATCTACACCCACCGCTACTAAGTGCTGCTCTTTATTGATAGAATAAAACGATGGAGTCTCGGCTATCTACATCTAAAACGATGGAGTCCTATCTACATCTAAAACGATAGAATCAACTCTACATCTAAAACCATGGAGTCTGGCTATCTACATCTAAAACCATGGAGTCCGGCTATGGCTATCTACATCTAAAACGATGGAGTCCGGCTATCTACACCCAACTGGCTATTGCCCTTGACTCCATGACAAGGAGGTGCTGCTGATTATTGATAGAATACAACTTTGGAGTCTGGCTATCTACACCCAAGTGGCTACTGCCCCGAAGTGCTGCTCTTTATTGATGTAATAAAACGATGGAGTCTGGCTATCTACACCTAAAACGATAGAGTCTAGCTTATCTACATCTAAAACCATGGAGTCTGGCTTATCTACATCGAAAACCATGGAGTCTGGCTATCTACACCCAACTAGCGCCTTGACTCCACGACAAGCTTACTAGCTAGCTCTCTTGCTCTGTACTTGCCCCCTCTCCACGAGTGAGTGTCCTCAAAGCCTTTGATCTAGCCCTTATATATCCCTCACCGACCTCAATTAAGCGCTTATTAACTCAGGGATTCTTACAAAGGTGATCACTAAGAGTCCTCTCTAGGCAGCTCTTCATTAGTGGCTCTAGCAATTCTGCCTTAATAGTAGATTGTATGAAGCACGCAACATATGCATTTCTTAATGAACAATAGCTTTTTACTTCTTTTAACTTTTCACCTTTCTACTTTATTTCATCGTACCATATTATATTTTTAATAAAAGAACTACTAATTAACTTTTTACCTCTTTTAAATTTTCACCTTTCTACTTTATTTCATCAGTATCGTTACTCTCCCTCGCATTATCTAGTATCCAGGTGTATGAACATGCGTGCCCTGAAGTAAGGAAACGAAAATGATAGTAACTTCTGCTAACTCTCCAACTTGACATGATATTTTTGATGAAGTAGAGTTTGGGAGTTTGGGATTGGGAGGCCATAGCCCTAAACCCTGTCGCGCGAAAGGTTCTTTTGCGTGCTGCAGCTGGTCAAGCCCGGTGTGGAAACGCCGCCGTGCGACCGAGCGCGCTAGCGATCGCTTTGTGCCCGAGACTGTGAAGTCGGGAGGTGGGCGCACATCCCTGCAGTCAGGAGGGCATGAGGTGATCCAAGTCTGTATTGCGCTTGAGTCGGCAGTCTGTGGTGACGAGGACGGAGGTGGAGGCAGAGCAGGGCACAAGGAGCAGCCATGGCTGAGCATTTGGCCTCC
>VJWM01000361.1:0-39585 GCA_010909165.1 Anthoceros angustus | reverse complement strand
CGCGGCGCTGGACGCTAAAACCCTAAACCCTAAACCCTAAACCCTAAACCCTAAACCCTAAACCCTAAACCCAAAACCCTAAACCCTAAAACCCTAAACCCTGAACCCTAAACCCTAAAACCCTAAACCCTAAACCTCAAACCCTGAACCTCAAACCCTGAAACCCTCAACCCTGAACCCTAAACCCTGAACCCTAAACCCTGAACCCTCAAACCCTGAACCCTCAAACCCTGAACCCTCAAACCCTGAACCCTAAACCCTAAACCCTAAACCCCTAAAACCCTAAACCCTAAACCCCTAAACCCTAAAACCCTAAAACCCTAAACCCTAAACCCTAAAACCCTAAACCCTAAACCCTAAACCCTAAACCCTAAACCCTAAACCCTAAAACCCTAAACCCTAAAACCCTAAACCCTAAACCCTAAACCCTAAACCCTAAACCCTAAACCCTAAAACCCTAAACCCTAAAACCCTAAACCCTAAAACCCGTAACCCTAAAACCCTAAAACCCTAAACCCTAAACCCTAAACCCTAAAACCCTAAACCCTAAACCCTAAACCCTAAACCCTAAACCCTCAACCCTAAACCCTCAACCCTAAACCCTTAACCCTAAACCCTAAACCCTAAAACCCTAAAACCCAAAACCCTAAACCCAAAACCCTAAAACCCTAAACCCTAAACCCAAAACCCTAAAACCCTAAAACCCTAAACCCTAAAACCCTAAACCCTAAAACCCTAAACCCTAAAACCCTAAACCCTAAAACCCTAAACCCTAAAACCCTAAAACCCTCAAACCCTAAAACCCGAAAACCCTAAAACCCTAAAACCCTAAAACCCGAAAACCCTCAAACCCTAAAACCCTCAAACCCTAAAACCCTAAAACCCTAAACCTCAAACCTAAACCCTAACCTCAAACTCAAACCCTAACCTCAAACCCTCAAACCTAAACCTCAAACCTAAACCTCAAACCTAAACCCAAAACCCTAAACCTCAAACCTAAACCTCAAACCCTCAAACCTAAACCTCAAACCTAAACCTCAAACCTAAACCTCAACCTCAACCCTCAAACCCTAACCTCAAACCCTAAACCCTAAACCCTAAACCCTAAACCCTAACCCTAAAACCCTAAACCCTAAAACCCTAAGCAATTAAATTCTGCATCTCAGATTTCTCCTGGCTCCCCTAGCAACTAATTTGTTCTTCTTAGGTGCGCTTTCACCATCTTGCACCTTCAAAATAATCGCACAAACAAGACAAGCTTGGCACGCACGCGTTTCGTTTCCACCTAGTTGTCACCCCGCCCCACGCACAATTGCAAGCTTTCTTCACTCGCCACACAAAAATCCACCAAGAGAGCAACTTCAGCCCTTTTCCACTTACTTCCTCTTCACTCCACATCCCACCTAGCTCAAACTTGATGTCCTCAGATACAACCTCCTTATGCGCCCAAATCCCTCACTTGCAAGGTCCTTATGCGCCCAAATCCCTCACTTGCAAGGTCCTTATGCGCCCAAATCCCTCACTTGCAAGGTCCTAGGCACAAAAATTCGCCCTTGCCCTCTTCACGCTTGTGCTTCAAATCTCTTCACACACAACCCTTATGCACGCACACCTCCTTCTCCTTGCACACACGGGCTCCCCACCAAGTCCTTGCTCTAGCTTTCCTGCATGCACAAGCTCTTCCGCGTACTCCCCAGGGCTCCCCTAGGTGTCACTCCCTACACCAAGCCAAAGCACCAAGTCCTTGCCCTAGCTTTCCCTTGCATGCACAAGCTCTTCCGCACCGCAAGCTTCCTAGGTGCCACTCACACCCCGCTTGCATGGCCACACCCTACACTACCTACCCCACATATTTATGTGCTATTATTCCTAATATATCCTATTTATCCACAACCTTGCCTATGCAGCCCTCTTTAGCAACTTCCTAGGTTTGTACCTGCCTTATCTGGAAAACTTGCTTCCCAATTATCCAAGTAAGCTTTCCAAGTATCCAAGTAGGGTGTCGCACCCCATCTCCGCTGCCCACGTAGGGAGACCTCACCACTCCCTATGGTAGGGAGACACTCTCATGACACTCTCATCCTACCTACCTATCCAACTACCGTCCGTAGGGAGCCCCTGTCACCCCACATCTTATCTTATCTATGCATGGTCACCCCTGTCACCCCACATCTTATCTATGCATGGTCACCCTGGTCACCCTACCTGCTACTTCACCCTACCTGCTACTTCACCCTCCCTACCTGCTACCACACGCACCGTCCTACACTGCTACTTCACCCTCCCTACCTGCTACCACACGCACCTCCCTACCGCTACTTCACCCTACCGCTACCACACGCATCATCTGCTGTGGGTCGACACACGCACTGCCCTATCTGAGGACCCTCGCCCCTACATAGGACCTCCTGTGGGTCGACACACGCACGCCCATGGGGACCCTCGCCCTACCTATCCTATGTAGGGTCACCCTACCGCTACTTCACCCTACAAGGTGTCGTCCTACCCCACATACATACGCTGAGGACCCATGACCTATCTATGTAGGGTCACCTTTGTCACCCCACGCCCCACGTCCCCATGACCTTCTACCCTAACCCCCTACAAGGTGTCCTACCCCACATACATACCCGTGGGACCCATGACCTATCTATGTAGGGTCACCTTGTCACCCCACACGTCCCCATGACCTATCTATGTAGGGTCACCTTTGTCACCCTACGCCTACTCTATGTAGGGTCACCTTTGTCACCCCGCCCCACGCACCCATTTGACACCCCACGCTGCTTAAAGTGTCATGTAGGAGCCCCTCCATTCTTGTAGGGCCACCATCACCCTACCGCTACTTCACCTCCCTAGGTGTCACTCCCTATGGTAGGGAGTGCCATGCCCCACGCCCCACGAGGGAGACCTCACCACTCCCTACACCTCCTTCGCGTAGGGTGCACCACTCAAACACTCTCCCAATCTCCCAATTAGCTCTCATGTGACTTCTGCAAATATAACAAGCTGAAACACCTCACACAAAAGGTGCCCCATCCCAGTACTAATCCACCCCTAGGACGCTTAACTCAGGGGTTCTTACATTTCATTGTCCAACACACCCAATTGGCTTGTGCATAACACTCATCTAGAATAAAATGAACTTATCCCTCGGTGAACTTCTCACGCCTCCAACCCTCCTTGCTATCCATTTCTCCTCGCGGCCATCACACGGCCTCCCTTCACTTTGACTTGCAGCCCCACTGCAAATTCCGCCGTCATGATGCACACCGTTGTGATCCTTCACCATGTTGCACCCACCGCAACACGCCTTCCTATGGTTTGGCCACACCTCCATCTTGTAGCCCAGCTACAAATTCAGCGCCGTGAGTGCTCTACCATGGCCTTTCCTAGTTCAACAATACCTATCATGCCATCCTCCCATCGTGACTCCATTAAGAGCACTTCCATGTGCCTCGACCGCCATGGCCTCCTCTTGCAACCCTTGTGGCTGCTCACCCTCAACATGAGCTCCTCGCTCCCATCCTTGCACAATTGCGCTCCTCTCGCATGCCGAGCTCCCAACCTAGAGCCCGCAGGATCCTGAATTCCACCATTACGCACTTGGCCCATCTTCCCGCAGCAACCCTTGCCACACATCTCTACCTAGCAGTCCTCCCACTGCAAAATCTCAGCAATATGAGCACCGCCATGTCTCACTTCTTCCACACATGTGGCAAATTACTTTGCCTTCCTCAAACTTGGTGGTGGTCCCCAATAATCGTGCCTTTGCCTCTGCAAGCCTATCAACAGGCTTGCAGCAACCTCAAGCTACTTCCTTGGCTTAATTGCCTTCACCCTCTACTCCTCATTCTCCAACAAATTGCCTCAAGATCTTGACAATTCTCTTCCACTTCACTTCAATTCTCTCCGCTCGCTTTCTCTTCTAGTTTTGCTCTAGTTTGATCCTTTTGATCCAAAAGTAGGAGTGCCCAAACTTTCATATTCCACATACTCCCCACCTCACTTGTTGTTTGCAAACAACCTACCATTGTAGATACTCCATCGCCTTCCACCATTCATCGTAGTGACAAGTGGTCATCATGTTAGATTCCTAGCTACGTACACTTTCCGTGAAAATACAAAACATCACTTCCTTGTAAACACAACCTCTCCATCTCATTGTCTGTGCATGTTGTGGAAGGACATCTTCCAAATTCCAAGACCTCGAGCTCCTAAATGTGCCATGAATGCTCCCAAGCCTCCCCACCAAATTTCCACATAATCCTTCAGAACTTCAAAAGCTTGCAATTCCTCTCTTCAAGGCTTTGGTCATCACTCCTTCCTCAAGATGTCCACTTCAATCCGCAATTCCTCCTCAAATTCTTCCAACTTCCTTCAAGTGACTCTCTCCCCACCTCGCTTCCTTGTCTCTTCCATCTCCAACTGCTCATATCAAGACAAAGCAAAGCCTCAAGATGCAACTTGAAGCAACCTCCTTGAGATAGCTCCTCCACTTGACTCCTCCTTGCAACATAGGCAACCCCATCTTGAGCACGGTACCAACCCGTCTGCCGATACAACAAGAACACTCCTCCGACAATAAATTGGAAGCACTCGCCCGCTCTTCAATGGCCTTAGACATCTCCCGGTGAATAGCTACACAACCTCAACAATTTACTTCCTCCTTGATGCCAAAAGAAGCATCCAAGCCTCCAAGCTCGAATTCAAGTTCCTCCTCTCAACCACAGTCCGAAGGCAACACCTTGAGCATGTCCCCTGGGGCCCCTTCCTCAAAGTAAAGCCCTCGGCCACCACCTAGCCTCCATAAACTATCCATTGGTCAAGAGCACGACCTCCACTTCCTCCTAGACATCATCCTCATGAAATCTTGGCGAAGCAACAACATATGCCCACTCTCAAGCTCTTTCTTCTAACCAACGCCCCAGCAATAGCTCGCTCTCATGCTCGCATTCTTAGCTCGACCTCCAAATCCCTCGAAATTACTAACACTGGCTCGAATTCTTGACCCTCACCCCACAAGAACTCCTCGACAACCTCCTTCCTCTTGTTGTCCGTGAGCACATCCTTCTCCGCTCTTAGAAACTACCTCTTCTTCCTCATGAACCCTTGAAGATGTTAGCACATGTAGCTTCCTCAAGAGCTCTCTCCTCGCCTTCTTCCTCTACACGTCATGCAACTCTCACACCACTTGCAAAAATCAGCGGGCGATCTCCTCTCTATGCCCGCAATAAAACTTCTTCTTCTCATCCCCGATTAGAGATTCTCAACAATGTTCATGCCTCTTCCACTACCGACTTGCCAAAGCAAAGAGTCCCGAACGGCGCCAAAATGAGGAAAACCAAAATGTGGGAGGATCCGGCTTCCGAGATTCACCCTCTAGTGGCCACACTTATCCCAGTCGCTAAGTACAATAGGTTTCGTCCCATGAGACTCTTGTTGTCGTCACCAGCATCCAAGGCACAAACCACACGCCTCACACCCCCAAGCTCCCTCACACACTGGAGCAACTTCAACTCACTCCACGCATGCAGCCACGCCTCACCATGCCGCTCCAATCACCGCTTCTAGACCTACAACGACACCCCACGACTATAGGTCCACACCCCACGGCAGATTGGCCGTGGCTACCCCAGCCTCCTCCACCGGTTTCGATCACTGATAGTGATCGCGGTCGGCTGCTCCGCCTCGGCCACCTTCATCCGCCCGCCTGTCCGCCTCCGCCAGTCCCGATCCTCTCTGCGCCCGGCCTCTTCCGCCTCCGGCCTACCCCTCCTCACTGCAGAGGTCCTCACCTGCTTGGGCCTCCTGCTGCACCGCTCCTCCACTGAAGGAATTTAGTCCGTCCTGCGAATGGACCAGATTCCTCTCGGCCTCGCTTCCTTCCTCAATCCGAGCTTGGCCTCCTCCTGCCTCCCGGGCCTCCAACCGCCTCCCGGAGGAGTACCATACGCCCGGGTGGCTTCTACCTCCGGGTCTTCTCGGCCATCCCAGAGACCCCAAAGCATCCCACACGGAGCTGTGATCACTGTTTCTTCCACGGCCGCCACCGGTGAGGCTCCCACAAAGTCCGTAGGGAGCCGCATTTCCTGTCCTTGGGGACCTCCATACTGCATCAGAAGTAAGTCCGGACTGGGTTCTCGGACCTAATCGGGACCCTTAGGTCCCGAGGCCGAGCTCCCGAGCTTCACCCTCCTTGGCCCTTTGCATGAGCCCTTCTCCGCCTCTTTTCTCCTGGGCTGAGGAGGTGAGGGGTCCGGAGCAAGCCCTTTTGCCTTCCTCGGGACAGACTGCCCGGGCCGCCTCAGACCTCCAAGGTCCATCGCCTTCTCCGCCTCGGGCGGCCCCTTTCTCGCCTCCCCCGCTTCATACCCGCAAGGTGGTAAGGGCACTGCACCGCCCGAGGTGCCGCGTGGTTGCCCTCTCTTCCTCCGGTCCGGCGGGCTCCGCCGTGGTGGTGGCGGCCTGGGCCGCTCTGCTGCACTGGGGCACCAAGAGGAGGGAAGGGAATTTCTTCCCATACCCCCGGGTGGTGAGGGGTCCGTTCGGGACGTATGGAGTCCGGAATCCTCCCGCCTCCTCCCGGTCCGCTTGGCCTTGAGGGTCGGCCCCCCACCTCGGCGCCCTTGCATGCCTCCACTTCCGCAGGGCCTCTCCCCTTTCCCGAGCCCGCTGCTCCTCCTTGAGGAGTTCAAATGCCCCATACATGGATCGTATGGGGATGCGGATGGCGAGGGCTTCGCCCCGAGCTATGGGCCTCAAAACCGGGCAAGATAATCCTTCCCACCGCCTCTTCCCCCGTCGCATGCAGAATAATAGATTATCACCAAGGTGATCCACCTTGGTGGCGGTTCAATGGACAATGATCCGGGCTCGCCCTTACTCGGTGTCCAGTCGGATATCAACCACCGCTGGTTGTCTCCTGCCCAGCCTCAAGATCGCCGGTTGTCGGCCCTATCTTCCCTTCGCCTTGAGGGGCTCGCACCACCCCTTCTTCCTCCTTTGGGCGGTTGTAGGCCGCCTCAGACCTCCAAGGTCCATCGCCTGGGTCCTCCCGAGGTTCTTGGACCGCACCTCCTTGTTGACCGCCGCCAGCATCTTCCGGCAAACTCCGACCGTAGTGACGCTTGTCAAACGCGTCGACCGCCGGAACACATCCAAATGCCACTCCCACTCCCTCCTCCTCGGAGCCAGGCCCAAAGTCCGGATAGCGCCGGTCACAATGTTGCGCCCACAGGTTCCATGGCTCCCAAACTTCCGCAGGCTTTTTGGGTGCCATCGCCTCCTCCTTGTTGCCGAGGTGCCGACCGGAGTTGGGCACGATGCGCCTCCTCCTCGCCGCGTTGTCGCTCCAACCGGCGAACCACGCCGAAGGTGCTTGGGCGCCAAAGAGATACCGCCAGAGCTGGGTTGCGAGCGCAAGAGATCGCGAATTGTCTCGAGCTGCTGAAATGACCTTCCTTCGGCCGCGCTTTTGGGAGTAATCACCGGGCGGAAGGCGCCTCTTCCCTATCCGTAGAATCGCGCAGGTCCGCATGGCTTATTTCGACCTTACGCCCGCTTACTCGGCCTTACGCCGCTGCATCGGTTTTACGCTGGCGCATGGGCGTGAATACCGCTATAACGGCCCCTGCAGCACGGTCCTGCCACCCAGCATGCCCCGACCTCCACTGGGGCCGCCCACGTGGCGCCGCCTAGTCTGCCTCTCACGGCTCAACTTCTAAGTTACTTTCCAGTATTTTATCCTGCTTTGGACTGGAGTGGGTCCGGACTTATCCGTTACCCGGCGTGTCGCCATAGTAGGTCCGGGGTAGGTTGCCTCACTCCGAGTCCGAGTATACTCCGAGTGCCCGAGTGCTATCCATGCTTATTCCTCCTTTTCCGCCTTATTTTATCCTTCGCTCCTACAAAAAAACAAAACCCTACTTATTTTCTAACCCTCAAGGGAAGTCCGTAGTCCACATACTCCCCTTCTCACCTGTTGGCGTCTCCGCCAACACTAAGCATGGTACTTTTTCACCCGCCACCCATTCACCCGAGTGGGCAGCACTTCACCATCCAACCGCCAGTTTAACGGACCCATTGTATACTGCACACTTGGTAAGGTCCCATCCATCGAGGTGGAGTTTACCCGAAAGTGCATATGGCATCGTAAGAAGAAGGCCAAATCTCCTCCTTCACATACTCCCGATAAGGCGCCTATCATGCCACTGCGTTGATTCTGCATTGCTTATCATTGCGCCTCTTCCCGACCTCCGATGTAACAAAACCCTAGCAACGCCCAGCTTGGCTCTCTTCATCCGTTAAGCGCCTTTCCATCATGACCGAGTGTTGGCACCTCAAACTCTACCGCATAACGGGTGAGTGCCCATAGACCGTAATACGAGTTCCACAGAAGCTACCTTCTTCTCGCGCTCAACGCCCAGCACTGGTAGCTTTGTATCCCTCGGCGCATAGTTAACCGTAAGCTTATTGAGGATGCGCGTGATAAGTCCATTGGTCTTCTCACAATCCGCTTGGCCTTGGGTTGTAGAGGCGACGATGTGTGATGCCAAAATAGTCCGTCATTGCGTTATCACATCATTGAGGAAATGGGTTCTATCGCTACCGAAATGAACGTACCGCATTTGTGATGTTTTCGTGAGAGGAATTTGGCCACCGTGCTCGCATGAGTCCGCTCTAGTAGCGACCGCCCACCCACCTGCGTGAGTCCGCTGCCACCAAGATGTACCGCTTTTGTGTGTGCCTGCTATCATAGGTCCAACGAAGTCGATGCCCACTTCTCAAAAGGCGCTTAGTGCACAAGATGGGCACTAACGGCCATTGGTTGTGGCGTTGCCCGATCCGACAAGCATCACACTTCTTCACGAATTGGTGTGTTTCCCCATACATGGTGGGCCACCAAGGACCTCCATACCCCGAGTAAGTCCGGACTGGGTTCTCGGACCTAATCAGACCCTTAGGTCCCGAGAGCTCCCGAGCTTCACCCTCCTTGGCCCTTTTGGTCGAGTTCTCCGCCTCTTTTCTCCCGGGCCTTGAGGAGGTGAGGGAGTCCGGAGCAAGCCCTTTGCCTCTTCCGCCGGAGACAGACTGCCTGTGCGGCTGCCTGTCCTCCGCCTCGGCCCTATCTTCCCTTCGCCTCCTCCCGGTCCGCTTTTACCCGTAAGGTGGGTAAGAGGCACTGCACCGAGGTGCCGCGTGTAGCCGTGGTCTTGCCTCTTGCCTCCTGGTCCCGGGCTCACGCGTGGTGGCTGGGGCTGGGCCGCCTCGCTGACCGGGCCGCCTTGGGCTGGCACTGAGGAGGGAATTTCTTCCCATTTCCCCTCGGGTGGTGAGGGGTCCGCTCCACGATGGAGTCCGGAATCCTCCCGCCCTCCTCCCGAGTCCGCTTTTTTCGATCGGCCCCCCCCGCCCGTGCCTCCACTTCCGCAGGGCCTCTCCCCTTTCCCGAGCCCGCTGCTCCTCCTTGAGGAGTTCAAATGCCCCATACATGGATCGTATGGGGATGCGGATGGCGAGGGCTTCGCCCCGAGCTATGGGCCTCAAACCGGGCAAGATAATCCTTCCTCCCGCCTTTCCCCGTACGCATGTGTGAATACAGATTATCACCAAGGTGATCCACCTTGGTGAGTAGGTTCCAATGGACAATGATCCGGCCACCGCCTTACTCGACCGGGGCCCAACAGTCTGATATCAACCAACAGGTCCCCTGCCTGTGCCTCAAGATCGCCTCGGCCCTATCTTCCCTTCGCCTTGAGGGGCTCGCACCACCCCTTCTTCCTCCTTGGGCTAGGCCGCCTCAGACCTCCAAGATTTTCTTGGTGGTGACCACCGCATAATGTCCACCACCTAGTCCTTCGTGCATCCCTTTATTACCACCTCCGTCTCACTGCTGGAGGTACCTTCGCTCCACGCCATCCGCCCCACCTTAAAGATGCAAAATACAACCAAAAGGGCGAGCGAGTGCACAAAGGCTACCTGGACCCTGCCCGAGTTGCGTTTGGTAGCTCCATCTCCCATAGGTACTGCTCCAACTCCATAAGAGGGCCGCCCGCCCGCCTCCCTTCTCCGCTGGGTCCGCATTCCCGCCTTAGGGTTTGTCCGGCCTGCTTCCTCCTCTATCGCCGCCACCAATTCCTCATCCGGAAGGCGTCCTCGATCCCGCAGATGGCTCCGCTTTAACTGGACAAGAAGTCGCTTTGGTGTTGCCGCCTTGCCTAGTCTCCACCTCAAATGTGAACTCCAGAACAGTAATCCACCTCGCACCGTCCGGACAAGTCGCCTTGTTCACCAAGTGCTTGAGCCAAGTGATCAACATAGAACACAAACTCATTGGGCGGTAGTGTCTCGAATTTCAATCGCTGTATACCATTCCCAATGCCTCTCGCTCCGTAGTAGTGTACCTCCGCGGCGTGAGCTGTCTTCCGCGTAGTAGATTGGGTGATCCCTCCGCTTATCATCTTTTGATCGAGCACTACTGGCGAAGGCGACATCCACATACACATGGAACCGCTTTCCCAGTCAGGTCCTTTGACTGGGCACCGACGAGTGGTCTGAGGTCTCGAATGCCGCCTCCCTTCTCGTGTCCAGTCCATTCTTCCTCCTTCCCGAGTAGCTCAGTTGGAGGCCCGCTTTGCAAAATCTTGGATGAAACGCCTATAGTAACCCACCATGCCTGTGAATCGTAACTCCTTCAAGTTCGAGGCGGCCGCAGGGTGAATGACCTTCACCTTGTCTTGGTCCACCTCTATCCTCTTGCCGACACGCGTGTCCCAACAAGATTCCCTCTCGTCACCAAGTAGCATTCCTGATGCATAGTTGAGTCTCCTACATCGCTCCAAGCACTTCCGCAGATGTCCAACGTGTTTGTCCTCTTCTCGCACGCAGGGTCGCCCAAGAACACCTCCATGAAGTCCTCGAAATCTAAGACATTGGTCACCATCCGCATAAATGATCCGGTGCTCTGTCATCCGGCGCTTCGTTTAGGCAAACGCCCCACTCCGTGGTGAATGTTGTCTTATCCTCCCGACTCCCTTAGGTGCGGGTTGTAGCCGAGTAGCCGCCCAAGAAGGAGTAGGTATGTCCGCCACCTTGTCCAAGATGTCGCCTACAAAGGGCATGGGAAATGGTCCTTCTGTATGGCGTTAAGCTTTCTCCGATCTGATAGACACGAACATCCCTTCTGCTTTCTTGACAACAATGGGCGCCACCCACTCACTGTTCACGATTGGGAAGATGATGTCTGCCTCCAGATACTTATCCAGGACTTCCTTGACCTTGAGCGAGTGCTTGGGATTCAGTTTATACTGCCGAATCCGAACAGGCACCGCTCCTGGCTTCAGATCTATCCGGTGTTCGCCCCACTGTTTCGGAATGCCCTTCATGTCCGTGACCTTGAAAGCGAACACCTCGCTGAATTCCCCCAACAACTGTGTGAGGTCTTGTTTCAGCTCCGATGGCATACCCTTGCGGAATTTTAGGAATTTCCCTGGGCGAACCTCCACGTCTTCCACATCGTCAGGATTGACCGTCTCTCTTTCCCTCGCCGCTTCGCTACGCCCAAAGCCATCATCCTCCACCCGCGGTTCATCTTCACGCATTCCCCACTCTCGGAAGAGTTCGTCTGAGGTGAACCGGGTCACTTCTTCGGGGTCCTCCTCATCCGGTGGGTTCCCCGCCTTTGTTCGTCCTCCGCGACTTCCACTTGAAGCAATCGATCACCTCCGCCTCCAAAGTGTCCCTCCTAGTCCATTCTTCTGACCACGAGATTTTGGGAAAGGGTAGTCCTCATTCGTATCCTCGCGCTCATCGTCCCCACTGCCTTGGCGGAGGTGTACCGTGGTGCTTACTTGCCACCACAAGATGTGTCCTTACCTGTAATCGCTACCCGTCCTTCCCTCACCTTGGATCCCCATCGGCTTGAAGTGTATTTCCTTCCAAGTGTAGTTTTGTCTCGAGTCCCCACTGTGGTCGCCTAACAGACCTCACCCCGAGGTCCGTGGTCCGATGACGACAAATCTAATGTATAGGGGCTCCGCTATGGTGGCTTGGACTCGGACAACTCTCACGCCGTGACATGTCCGCCATCCTGAGGGTTTTGGTGGATGGCTCAAAGGCGGTGAACCCCAACCGTCTTGCGGTGGCCTCCGTGATGAGGTTCACTCCTGACCCCGTGTCCAGGGGCACGTTCTTAATCACACACCCCGCAATTTCTACCTGAACCACTGGCGCCCCGGGGTCCGTATGAGATACTACCCTTACCTCCACGTTCTTGCCCTTCCGGGCCAAGGAGTTTCGGCGTGGTTGTGTCTCCCTGATGGCCCTCCGGACTTCCTGCCGATACTTCGGGTTGTCTTTTAACAACTGCCTAAGGGACACCAAGTGTTGTTGGTCCATCATCAAGTCGGCCACCTTGAAAGGCGTGGATGGCTCCTTTTGTCCGCGTCCGCCTTGACCTTCCAGCCGCCACCGCCTGTGGTGGTCGGACCACTGGGTCCCGCCGATTTCTTCCTCATCTCTACTTCGGACCATCCGTGGAATCAAGGTGTTGCCTTGGGTGAGTCCGCTTCTCCCCATTTCCGGGTTTTGGGTTCTTCCGGCGAGCTGCCCGATTTAACTCGCCTCCTTGGCGCCTCCTTCGCAGTGTTCCGCCCTCCGTATCCGTGGACTATCCCCATTTTTCTTCCTCTTAAACTGCCTCCTTTCCTTTCCTTCCTCCTCTTCCGAGGGTTCTTCATCTTGAGTCCTCTTCCTCCTCCTCCTCCTCCTTAGCCGAACTTGCTTGTACCACTGCCCAAGCTCCTCGGCGCCTCCTCCCACTCCGCCGCCAACCGTAAGTCCTATCAATCGGGCGCAGCTTTTAGGGAGGGAGGCGAGGCGTCGCAGCCTGCGGTGGCGAGCGCACTGCCCTCGAACGAGGATTCGGACACAAGGTACCGCCGCCATGCCCCTGCTGCACATACTCCACACAGCGCTCAAAGTCCCGTTTTGCTGAAAAGTGGACACGTTGGAGTAGTGCCCGGGTTCCCACAGCCTGAGCACCACCGCCGCCCGAGAATTCTGGAGGGGCTCCCATGCGGTGCATCGGAGGTCGATGCATGGGATGGACCAGCCGAGGGTGCACGCCCCGTCACAGGATCTGGTGGTTTCTTGCACTTGGTATGCATCCTCCACCTGCTCCTCGACTCTTCCCGTAGTCATACTCCACCGGTTCACGGGTCCGAGGGGCGCTAGCCCAATGCCCATGTTGGTGACACACCGCACCACGTATGAGTCCGGACTGTGGTGGCCGCCTTCGCCTGTTCTTTATCCTTCACCGGTTGATCGTCAACTCCTCCACCCTCTTCATTACCGTTCGGATCTTCCCTCGGCCCGCTACTTCCTTCAAAGGAGTCGGGTCGGACCTCTCGCATCGCAAGGGCATCATGACCTCCTTCTTCTCCACCCTCCGACTACGGGCTTTTTCTTCTTAATTCTTCGGCGGGTTCTTCTTCTTCCATGACATCCTCGGATTCTTCTTCAGAGTCCTCTTCCTCCTCCTCCGATGCTACCTCGGTCTCATCATCCTCCTCTTCCGAGGGTTCTTCATCTTCGGAGTCCGACCCCCGTTTCTTCTTTTTCTTCTTTCCTCCTGGAGGAGTCCTCGGCCGTTGGTGCATCGATTCTTCATAGTTCTCCGCCCGACCGCCTTGCTCACATCCTTCTTCGCCAACAAAGAAGACGTGCTTAGCCATTGGCTTGGATAAGCCACCGCGAACCAACGCATCACCGCATGGTAGTGTGAGTGGGTCCCAAGCGTCAGAACCGCTCGATGTACGATCCCAACTTCTCCGCCTTGCCTCGCCTGTGTTCTCGAGTTTGGACAAGACGTAGCCTTCTTGATCGATTCCACGGAATCTTTCTAAGAAGGCATCCTTCAATGCTTCAAGGTTGCGAGGGGGAGTTAGGCGGTACTTCCTCCGTACCAGGCTGTCCCCGAGGACCCCTTGGAGCAATTTGGATGAGTCTGATCCGAACCTTCTCCGTTGAAGTTTGCCCGACACAAATCCTCCACGAAGGTTTCGGCCTCTCCTTCTTACCTCCAAAGAGGGAATACGCTTGCTTGGTCGACGTTGTTGCCATCGATCGGCAAGGGTTGAGGAACCTCCTTACCGCACTGACTTGGTGCCGCCTCCTCACGATCCGACAACCCACCACGCTTACATTGGTGGTGACCTCGCCGAGCTCGTTGCCTCTCACGTTACTGCGCTCGGGCGCTCGGCGATCTGGCGTCCTCTCGGTGGTCGTCCTTAACTACCTCACGCCCTCCACGCATCCACGCTGGGCGATTTCATTCCCGGCAGGCGCCAAAATGTGGCGCGACTTCGTGACCATATGCACCGCGATGAAGGTGCAACAAGCGGTGCACGACGAAGGGCAACACTACACCCTCAAGGAAGTGTACGAGATGGTCGACAAGATAGGGCCCGTGACACTTTCTCTCGTGCTGCAAGTGATTACTCCAAAGACAAGTAGGAGTGGTGGACGACATGACCGACGCGGAGGTCGAGTGGAGGAGCTCGAGACAAGCCAGCCCACCCAAGTGGCGAGCCCTGCGTGAGGTGCCGAGGGATGGACCATTCCCCTCATGAGTGCGAGCATGCATTCGGAGGAGTCAAGGGTGAGGAGCCATGCCCTAGGTGTGGGAGAATGCAGGCACAATGAAGCGGCATGTTGGGAGAAGCATCCGAATTGCGGCCTCACGGGTTATCGAGCAGAACCCCGCCAATGCATCTCGCCAACCTCATCCACAAAATCAAGAGCAAAGGCGCGTGGAGGAGGCAGGCGAAGTCCCGTGGACAAAAGAAACGGAAGCATCAAAGAAGGCGATGGGCGGCTCGTGGCACGCCTTGCAAAGCTGGAGAAGTTGGTGCGGAAGGCGAAGATCAAGGAGGCGGCGTTCATCATCGAGGACGAAGAAGATGAGCACAAGCTTGGATACATGGCGGCTGACGGATCCAAGGGCAGGAAGAAACCTCGCTACGAGAAGATAGCTCGAGGAAGAAGAGGATGTCTTGACACTGCGGTCACGGAAGACACGGAAGGAAGCTTCGGATCCTCTTCCCGAACCTATGCCAAGATGCCAAAGTCGTTTGAGCCATTGCCAACAGGAGCAACTGGGAGCAACATCAAAGTCCGAGTGGGCGATGTGGAGAAACCCATGCCGATTGTCGACGAGACGATGGCACAAAAGCTCGGAGATGCCATGTTTCACCTACAAGACATGGGGTTGAGCGTGAAGGAAGTCGTGGGTTTGACTCGGCGGATGTTGACAACCCTTGAAGACGCAAGTGTCCAAGATTTGCCACAACAGTAATGATGTCATTGTCGACCTCGAACCAAGCATCTCGTGGAAGCGGAATGTCGCACGAGTGGGAGTGGCTTTGGTCAACAATCGGGAGAGGCACATTGAAATCAATGGATTCGCACCAAGGAGGGTGTTGATTGACACCGAGCACCGGTGATCGTTGGAAGAAGAGTGAAGGAAGCGTTGGGTCTCCACCAAGAAAGGTTGAAGGAAACCAAGTGGAAGATCCGCATCTACTGGGACCACGGAGCATGTGTTGGGGTGACAAGGTACAAGCTGAAGGTTTCATTCAAACCAAGAACAGCAGACTTCACCTTTGTTGAGGTACACTGCTTGGTCACTGATGCAGACACATTTGATGTCTTAGAAGCTGGAGCAAAACCGATGAACGGATTGCCCGCATCCCTCAACGCATGGCAAGGATCATGAGAACCTCATTGCCAGCTCACCCGTGTTTACAGAGGAAGGACACGCCATACGTGCTTGAACCTCTTGGCGTGTGTCTAACAACCGCAATCGACCGATGGAGGATTTCGACGAGGAGGAGGAAGACAAGCTAGGGTTGCAACCACCCTCGAGGAGGTTCTTCAAGTCACCGGACGGAGCTGGTGATCGCAAAGAATGAGCCGCAAAAGCTGTGGAGGATGGTGCAAGAGGACCGGTCCTATGAGCCGAGAACAAGTTCTTGCCTAGGGTTGAGCTGTTTGTGACCTAAACACCGTGATCACATGGCGACCTCGGAAGACGCATAGTGATGGTGGAACTCTTTGGAGGCATCGCATCGCTTGGAAGCGTCAAGTGTGGCATCAAAGTGCGAAGATACGTGCATTGTGACCCGGATCCAAAAGCAAGGATTGTGTCACGAAGCCGTAAGAGACTTGATGGGGAGTACCCTAACCTCGACGTGGAGTCGGTGAAGGGTTACCGGGCGCCGATGGATGTTCGCATGATAGGGTTGTCCCATTTGAGTTGTCTTGGGCAACCGGTGGACCTTGTCATCGCAGGTTGGGAGTGTCAAGGACTATCCTCTGCAGGAAAGGGTCAAGGTCTGAAGGATCCACGAACAGCATTGTTCTATGACCGATGAGGATCTTGCGCTTGATCCGTAAAGGGCAAGAAAGGCCTCGGATACATGTTGGAGAATGTGCCAAGATGCATGAGCGTGAAGAAGCAAGTCCAGAGGATTTTGGCATGATCCGAGGAGTGACCGAGAAGGAACGGTGTCGATTGCTTGGGCAAGCATTTGACATGAACATGATGACGTTGTTGCTGAGTCGCTTACCAACTCGAAACCAAGAAGGCGAGGTTGAAGAAGCTGGGTCTTGGGGTGAAGGACATTCCAAAGACTCGCATCTCAACAAGAGAAGGCGAGTTTGGAGGCAAGGAGAGTGGCCAGAGGAAGCGTGCAAGCCATCCGAGCCACGCTACATGAGTGGTTAACAGGCCGAGTTGAAGAGCAACCAACGGCTAAAGGAGTTGTTGGAGGCATCGCGACATGTGTTTGCTTTCACGCTTGCGGAGATGGGGAAGTACACCAAAGGGAAGTTCCACATAGAACTAATCAAGGATGAACAAGTGTTCCGCAGGAGGCACAGGCTCAGTAAGGCAAGAAGAAAATGACGAGCAACCGGCTGGGGGGGAGAGTAGTCCACATGACAGGCGCATGAGGATGCTGAAGACAAGCCTCCACTCATGGACAAGGTTCATAACCTCTGGACGACATTCCCGAAGGAGATTGGTTTTGTGCACAATGCGCTACATGAGGTGCGTACGTGTGTAGTCCTACTAATGATAATGTTTTGACTTAGAGTCTCACATTATCAGGGGGGGATTGGTTGCACCTATATATCTAGATGCCTATTAGATTTGTTTGCTTGGTTGTTGGTCGGGGAAGTGCTTATATGAATTCAAGTGCTTACCTCGCATGGCACCGTCATGCCGTGTGATACTAATCTGCACTTGGGTTTAGTGTTTGATTAGCATTAATTAATCTAATTACTTATCTTTAAGTAAGTAATTAGTGTTAATTAATCTAAAGTGCTTATGTTAATTAAGCATTGATTAGTGTTAATTAATCTAATGTGCTTATGTTAATTAAGCATTGATTAGTGTTAATTAAACATGGTTAGCAATAAGTGGATAAGCTCAAGTAATATGCTTGGCATATTCCTTGCATATTATAGTGTATTCTTAGGATACAATAGCTAAGTGGATAAGCTCAAGTAATATGCTTTGGCATATTCCTTGCATATTATAGTGTATTCTTAGGATATTTCGCATATCGATGCCAATAGGATATCTTAGGAATATGCTGCTGTGGTCTAGTATATAGACCCTTCCATTGAGGACAAGCTCGATCATAGCTTGTCCTCTAGATATGCAATGCAAGGTGTTGTGAGGAGGCCAAAGCTATGACCCGAGAGCGATGTGTGAGGAATTTGCGTGTTGTTCTCGTGGGAGAGTGTGTTTGTGCCACGACGCGAGCTACTCCCTCCGTTGTTGATTGGTTGCACCTATATCTAGATGCGTATTAGATTTGTTTGCTTGGTTGTTGATCGAGGAAGTGCTTATATGAATTCAAGTGCTTACCTCGTGCGACAACACCCCACCCACACCACCATGCAGGCGGTACGTTGGTTCGCAGCTGGCTTACCTAAGCCAATGGCTAAGCACGTGCTGCTGTTGGCAGAGAAGGATGTGAGCAAGGCGGTCCGAGCGGCGGAGAACTACGAAGAATCGATGCACCAACGACGATCGAGGACGCCCGGAGGAAGAAGAAAAGAAGAACGGGGTCTGACCAAGATGAAGAACTCTCAAGAGGAGGATGATGAGACCGAGGTAGCATCGGAGGAAGAGGAAGAGGACTCAAGAAGAATCCGAGGATGAGGAAGAAGAACCTCGCCAAGAAATAAGAAGAAAAGCCCGTAGTCAAGCGGAGGGTGGAGAAGAAGGAGGTTATGGCCCGCATCCGAGAGGTTCCACCGACCCGCCTTTGAAAGAAGTAGCGGGTTGAGGGAAGATCCGAACGGGTAATGAAGAGGGTGGAGGAGTTGACGATCAACCAAGTGAAGGATAAAGAACGCGGAAGGCGGCCACCACGGTCCGGACCCATCTGTGGTGTGTGTCACCAACATGGGCATTCAAGGCTAATCGCCTCCGCCCGTGAACTGTGGAGTACGACTACGGGAAGAGTCCGAGGAGCAAAGTGAGGACGATACCAAGTGCAAGAAGCACCACCGGGCCGCAGATCCCAAGACGATGTACCCAACGGCACTGGTCCATCCGCATCGACTGGCGATCGCATGGGAGCCCCTCCAGAATTCTCGTGACGGCGTGGTCCTGAACTGTGGGAACCCCGGCACTACTCCAACGCTGCCCATACCCCACTGCAAGGCAACGGGACTTTGAGCCTGTGGAGATTAGGTGTGGCACATGGCAAGACTGTCCGAATCCTCGCTCGAGGTGCGCTATGCCACCCCGGGAGCCGCGACCACCCACGCCCTCCCTAAGGCCGCGCCAAGATTGAAGACGACACCGGGCGGAGGGGAAGAGGCCAAGGAACTGGAACGGAGTGGTACGGGCGAAGTTCGCTAAGGAGGAGAAGGCGACTGAGGTACCGAAGTGTCAACCCGTCACCAAAGGAGCGAAAGGAGAGGAGACAATTGAAGAGGAAGAAAATGGGGATAGTCCAACGGACACGGAGGACGGACACCGCAAGGAGGCACAAAAGGAAGGCGAAGTTAATCAGCTGGAGGAAGGCCAACCAAGCCCTAAACGTTAGGAGAAACGGACTCACCCAAGGCAACACCCCGCTCCACCGGATGTGGTCAAGTGGCGAGATGTTGAAGAGATCCGACAGGACCCGGAGGTGGTCCGACCACCACGGGCGATCGCCGAAGAGTCAAGGCGACACGCGATGCAACAAGGAGCCACCCACGCCTTTCAAGGTGGCCGACTTGATGATGGATCAACAACACTTGGTGTCCCTTAGGCGCTTGTTAAAAGACAACCCGTATCGGCGTGAAGTCCGAGGGCCATCGTGAGACACAACCACGCCGAAACCCCTTGGCAAAGGGCAAGAACGTGGAGGTAAGAGTAGTATCTCATACGACCGGGCGCCAGTGGTTCGTGTAGAAATTGCGGGTGTGATTAAGAACGCACTCGACACGGGTCGAGTGAACCTCATCACGAGGCCACCGCAAGACGCTGGGGTTCACCGCCTTTGAGCCATCCACCAAAACCCTCGTGATGGCGACATGTCACGGCGCGCCAGGAGTTGTCCGAGTCCAAGCCACCATAGCGGAGCACCCTATACATTGACTTGGTCAGCCACGGACCTCACGAGAGGTGCTGGACTGGCCGACTCGCTGCATAAAAACTACACTTCTAAGGAAGGAGATACACTTCAAGCCGGACTGGGATCCAAGGTGAGGGAAGGACGGTAGCGACACTGGAGTAAGGACAACTGTGGTGAAACCAAGCACCACGTAGGGGTACACCTCACCAAGATAGTGGGGACGATGAGAAGGATACGAATGAGGACTACCCTTTCCAAAAATCTCGTGGTCCAAGAAGAGATGGACTACCGGAGGGACACTTTGGAGTGAGGTATCGATTGTTTTAGTGAGGAACCGAGAGGAGGAGGGAAAACAAGGAACCACCGGACGAGGAGGACCTCAAGAAGTAATCCGTTCACCTCACGAGCTCTTCCGGAATGGGGAATGCGTGAAGATGAACCCGATGGAGGATGATGGCTTGAGAAGCAAAGGGAAAGAGAAACGGCCAATCCCGATGTGGAAGACGTGGAGGTCCGCCCGGAAATTCCTAAATTCCGCAAGGGCATGCCAGGAGTTGAAACAAGGCCTCACTCACCGTTAGGGGAATTTAGTGAGGTGTTTGCTTTCAAGGTCACGACATGAAGGGCATTCAAACAAAGGCTAACACCGGATAGATTCGAAGCCGAGTGCTCGCTCGATTCGGCAAGATAAATCAATCCCAAGCACTCGCCAAGGTCAAGGAAGTCCGGAGGGCCATCGTGAGACACAACCACGAAACCCTTGGCGAAGGTCAAGAACGTGGAGGTAAGAGTAGTATCTCATACGGACTCGGGCGCCAGTGGTTCGTAGAAATTGCTGGGTGCGTGATTAAGAACGCCTCGACACGGGTCGAGTGAACCTCATCACGAGGCCACCGCAAGACGGTTAGTTCACCGCCTTTGAGCCATCCACCAAAACCCTCGTGATGGCGACATGTCACGGCGCCGGGAGTTGTCCCGAGTCCAAGCCACCATAGCGGAGCACCCTATACATTGACTGTGGTCATGCCCGCTGACCTCACGAGTACCTGGGGGACTCGGCCGACTCGCTGACAAAACTACACTTCTAAGGAAGGAGATACACTTGCCGAGACTGGGATCCAAGGTGAGGGAAGGACGGTAGCGACACTGAGTAAGGACACACCGTGGTGAAACCGTAAGCACCACAGAGGGTACACCTCAAGATAGTGGGGACGATGAGCGCGAAGATACGAATGAGGACTACCCTTTCCAAAAATCTCGTGGTCCAAGAAGAGATGGACTGAGGGACACTTTGGAGCGAGAGGTCATCGCTTGTTTCCAGTGAGAAGACTGGAGGAGGAGGGAAAACAAGGAACCACCGGACGAGGAGGACCTGAAGTAATCCGTTCACCTCACGAGCTCTTCCGGAATGGGGAATGCGTGAAGATGAACCCGATGGAGGATGATGGCTTTGGGCGAGCGAAGGGGGAGAAACGGCCAATCCCGACGATGTGGAAGACTCTGAGGAGGAGGGAAAACAAGGAACCACCGGACGAGGAGGACCTCAAGAAGTAATCCTTCACCAAACGAGCTCTTCCGGGAATGGGGAATGCGTGAGGATGAACCCCGGATGGAGGACGATGGCTTTGGGCGTAGCGAAGCGAGGGAAAGAGAAACGGTCAATCCCGATGTGGAAGACGTGGAGGTCCGCCCGGGCAAATTCCTGAAGTTCCGCAAGGGCATGCCAGGAGTTGAAGCACGGCCTCACTCAGCTGTTAGGGGAATTTAGTGAGGTGTTTGCTTTCAAGGTCACGGACATGAAGGGCATTCAAACAAAGGCGAACACCGGATAGATTCGGAGGTGCCTGCTCGATTCGGCAAGATAAATCAATCCCAAGCACTCGCCAAGGTCAAGGAGGTCCCGGATAAATATCCGGAGGCGACATCATCTTCCCAATCGTGAACAAATAATGGGTAGCACCATTGTTGTGCCAAGAAACAAAGAAGGATGTATCCGTGTCTCTGTCAGATCGGAGAAGCTCAACGCCGCCACTGAGAAGGACCATTTTCCCATGCCCTTCAGAGACGCATATCGACAAGGTGGCGTGACGAGTACCTACTCCTTCTTGGATGGCTACTCCGGTTACAACCAACTGCACCTAAGGGAGTCGGACTGGGACAAGACGACGTTCACCACGGAGTGGGGGACGTTCGCCTACAAACGAAGCGCCTTCGGGATGACAGGAGCACCCGGATCATTTATGCGGATGGTGACCAACGTCTTCCGGGATTTTCTGAGGGACTTTATGGAGGTGTTCTTGGACGACTTTTGCGTGCACGGGGAGGAGGACAAGCACGCTGGACATCTGCGGAAGTGCTTGGAGCGCTGTAAAGAAACTCAGCTGTGCCTACATCCGGAGAAATGCTACTTCGGTATGACAGAGGGGATCTTGTTGGGACACGGTCAAGAGGGATAGAGGTGGATCAAGACAAGGTGAAGGTCATCCAGTCCCTGTAGCCACCTACGAACTTGAAGGAGTTACGGGGATTCCTGGGCATGGTGGGTTACTACAGGCGCTTCATCCAGGATTTCACAAAGCGCGCCGCCAAGCTAACGGAGTTACTCAGGAAGGAGGAGAAGTGGTCCTGGACATCCGAAAGGGAGGCGGCATTCAGAGACCTACAAACCACCCTGATCAGTGCCCCAGTATTGAAAGGTCCGGATTGGGGAAAGCGATTCCATGTGTATGTGGATGTGTCGGCCTTTGCCATTGGAGTGGTGCTCAGCCAAAAGGACGATAAGCGGAGGGACCATCCAATCTACTACGCCGGAAGACAGCTCACGCATGCAGAACGAGGTACACTACTACGGAGCGCGAGGCGTTGGGGATGGTATACGCAGTTAAGAAATTCAGGCATTACCTTCTGCCCAATGAGTTTGTGTTTTATGTCGATCACTTCGCGCTCAAGCATTTGGTGAACAAGGCAGATCTGTCCAGGCGAATTGCAAGGTGGATTCTGTTGCTACAGGAGTTCACCTTTGAGGTAGAGACCAGGCAAGGGCGGCAACACCAAAACGCTGACTTCTTGTCCGAAAGACGAGCCCGCCCCGCAAGATCGGAGGACGCCTTCCGATGAGGAATGGTGGCGATAGAGGAAGAAGTGAGGAGGCACCGACAAACCCTAAGCTTGGGAATGGCGACCCACGCAGGGAGAAGGGAGCGACGCAGAGGGCGGCCCACCATGTGGGAATTGGAGCGGTACCTATGGGGAAATGGAACTACCAAACGGATTGAACCGGTCCAAGTGCCTTTGTGCACTACCCCCCTTTTAGGTTGTATAACTGCATCTTTAAGATGGGGCCGACGTGGAACGAAGGTACCTCCAACAAAGTGAGACGGAGGTGGTAATAAAGGGATGCACGAAGGACTAGGTGGACATTATGCAGCAGTAGTCACCACCAAGAAAATCTTGAGGTCGGGTACGTGGCCCACCATGTATGGGGAAACACACCAATTTGTGAAGAGATGTGATGCTTGTCGGATCGGAAGCCGACCCCACAACACAATGGCCGCTGGTGCCCATACCGCACTAGCGCCTTTTGAGAAGGGGCATCGACTTCGCTGACCTATACTACCCACAAGGCACACACAAAAGCGGTACATCTTGGTGGCAACGGACTACTGCACCAGGTGGGTGGAAGCGGTCGCAACTAGAACGGACTCTGCAAGCACGGTGGCCAAATTCCTCTACGAAAACATCATCACAAGGTACGGGTGTCCGTTGCAGCTGGTAAGCGATAGGGGAACTCATTTCCTCAATGATGTGATAACTGCAATGACGGACTATTTTGGCATCACACATCGCAAAACGGCCCCCTACAACCCGAAGGCCAACGGATTGACGGAGAAGACCAACGGACTTATCTGCCGCATCCTGAATAAGCTTACGGTTAACTATGCGCACGATCGATACAAAGCTACGCCATATGGGCCTTCGTGACGGCAGAGAAGGTAACTACACGCAGAACTCAGACAGCCTATGGGCACTCACCCGTTATGCCGTAGAGTTTGAGGTGCCAACACTCCGTCATGATGGAGAGCGCTTAACGGATGAGGAAAGCCAACGAGCGCTTGCTAGGGTTTGTTCAAAGATACGGAGGGTCGAAGAGGCGCAGCAGAATGCAATCGCATGTAATCATGGCAACGCCGTAAGGCCCGACTCAAGAGTATGTGAAGGAAGGAGATTTGGCCCTTCTTATGATGCCGCCATATGCACTTCCTGTAAACTCCACTTGCGATGGATGGACCTTACTGGTGGTGGTATCCAATGGGTCCGCTCAACCGCGCTTGGATGGTGAACTGTTGCCCACTCGTGTGAACGGGTGGCGGGTGAAAAAGTATCATGCCTAGTGTTGGCGGAGACGCCAACAGATGAGAAGGGGAGTATGTGGGCTATGGACTTCCCTTGGGGGTTAGGAAATAAGTGGGGTTTTGTTTTTTTCGTAGGTTCGAATAGTAAAATAAGGCGGAAAGGGAGGAATAAGCACGGATGGTGCTCCGGACCGGCCCCGAGTATACTCCGACCGGAGTGGTAAGGACCCGCATTACCGACGAGCTCCGACTACGCACCGGTAACGGATAAGTCCGGACCCCACCCGGTCAAAACAGATAAGTACGCCAGTGAAAGTAATTTGGAAGTTGAGTCGTGAGGATGACACGCGCCACGTGGACGGCCCCGAGTGGAGGTCGGCATGCAGCAGCAGACCGCTGTGGGCCGCGAGGCAGTATTCACGCCCGGCCGAGGCGCGGCAGCGCGAGTACGCCGCAGTAAGGCTGAGAGCGCGCGAAGGTCGAGTAAGCCATGCGACTGCGCGGGATGTGGAAGAGGCACCTCCCGCCCATTTCCAACGGCGCGGCCGACGAGGAGGGTCATTTCACCTCGAGACACCTCAGCCTTTGCGCCCGCAACCCGGCCTCGCGCTATCTCTTGAACGCCAGCATCTTCGCTCACCGCTGGGTTGGAGCAACGCGCAAGAGGGCGATCGCTGCCCCGGGCCCACAACAAAGGGAGAAGAAGGCGATGGCACCCAAAAGGCTGAGGTCCGGGAGCCATGGAACCCGGTAGAGCGCAACATTGTGACCCGCGCTATCCGGACTTTGGGCCATGGCCGAGGAAGGGAGGATTAGTCGAGAGTGGCACTTAGACGTGTTCCAGTGTCTCGACGCTTGACAAGGTCACCGTCCGGAGTTCGCTAAGATGTTGGCGGCCAACAAGGAGGTTCGGTCCAAGAACCTCCGGAGGATCCTGCGAGATGGACCTTGAGGTCCCGAGGGCCTACAACCGCCCAAGGAGGAGGATGGGGCGAGTCCCAGCCCCTCAAGGCGAGGGAAAGATAGAGGCCACAAGGGCGGCGGCGTCAGGTCGAACGCAGCGACAACCAACGGCCGGTTGATATCGACCACCGGATGCAGAGAGGGTCAGAGCCCTGATCATTGTCCATCGAACTTGCTCACCAAGGTGGATCACCTTGGTGATAATTTGCGGTGTTCCCGCATGCGCTGGGCAAGAGGCGGACTGGGAAGGATCATCTTCGCCTGGTTCACCAGGACAAGCCGAGGAGCGAGAAGCCGCTGGACTATCCCCATACCGATCCATGTATGGGGACACACGAGCTCAAGGATGGGGAGAGCGAGGCGCCCGGAAAGGGTTGGCGGCCCTACTGTAAGAGGGCAAGGGCGCCTGAGGAGAGGCCCGACCCCTAGGGCCAAACGGGTCCGGAGGAGGACGATCGAAGGGATACTGACTCCATACGCTGAGCGGACCCCTCACCACCTGTGGAAGTGTGGGAAGATATCCCCGCCTCCTCCTCTTGGTGCCTCCGCCGAGCAACCAAAGCAGCAGAGACGGCCCGACGCCACACACCACCACAACGGCAGAGGAGCCCCGACGAACCTGGCAATCAAGAGGCGGAAGACGGTGCCATCCGCTAACGCAAGACTCAGCGGTGCTCAGGTTTCCCCGCCACGAGTGGCAAGAGGTCAAGAGGCGAAGAAGAGCGTAAAGGGACGCCCAAGGAGCAGGTCACCGCAGAACCCCACTGAGCGCCCTGCCGACCGGGAGAGGCAAGGGCCCGACCCCTCACCCTCCGAGCCCTGTGACGAAGAGGGCAAATAAGGAATTGCCAAGAGGGCCAAGGAGGGTGAAGCTCCGACGCAATCGTGACCTAAGGGGCCCGATTAGGTCCGAGAACCCCCGACTTACTCCGATCGCGGTATGGAGGTCCTGGCGGACCGTGAGATGCCCGCCTCCACTACGGACTTTTGGGGTCTCACCGGCCGTGGAAGAGACACGGCGGGTCCTGCTACCGCCATGGACGGTATGCTTTGGGGTCTCGGGACAGCCGAGAAGACCTGTGAAGTAGAAGCCACCAGAGGCGATGGTGCTCCTCCAGAGCAGCTGGAGGCGGCCCAGAGGGAGGAGGAAGGCGTAAGCCTCGGCCGCATCAAGAAGGGAAACGGAGGCCGAGGGAAGTCTCGTCCATTCGACAGACGACTAAATTCCTTCACCGGTGAGCACCGGGCAGTGCATGAGGCCCAAGCACGGGTCAAGACCGCAGCGGAGAGGGTAGCGCAGCAGAGGCGAGGAGGCCCGGGCGGGAGAAGGCTCGTGGACCGCGGAGGCGGCCCTACCGACCAGCCAAGTGGGCGGCCTGTGAAGGCGGCGAGGAGGCGGAAGCCGCTAAGACCGACCGCGATCACTATCGGCGTGATCGAACCGGTGGAGGGAGACGGTGGATAGCCGCGGCTAACTCAAGAAGGAGCAGGAGGCGGCGAGGAGCGGGCCGCCCATGCCGAGGAGAAGGAAGCCGCGCAAGGAGATGGAGGATCTCCTGCCTCCAGTGAGGTGGAGCGCAGGAGATGGAAGACCGCAAGAGACTCGAGCCGCAGCCCAAGTTACCATTGAGAGGAATGGTATCGCAGGCGTGATCTCGGATCACGAACGAGAAATAGAGCGGCTCCTGCTAAGGAGAGGAGGCGGCGATGGAACAGGAGCAGTGACGTCCGAAATGGAGAAGGACTGGCGCACCGGGCAGAGTTGCCCACCGGAGAGGGAGATGGCGAGCTAACGCCGTAATAAACGGGAGCGAGAGCACCGGACGGTAAAAGAAGCCGCTGGTCCGCTTAAGGAAGGCGGAAGGGAGCGCCATGGCGTAAGTCGGCAGGAGCGAAACGACGGAGCTGGAGCAGCGGAGCAATGCGGGTTGCAGGAGGTGACCGACCCTTGTGGCCTCACGAGATTCGCCCGCCCCCATAACGAACGGAGGGGGATGGTCCAAGAAGCCGACAAAGACGCCTCCCGAGCACCAATGGCGAAGGAGTATCGGTGCCCGGCACATGTGGAAGAGGCAATCCAAAGAATTGACTCGGATTTTGCCTACTACCACGCCGAGCTCCTTAAGGCATTGAAGCCCCGCCACACACATGGACGGACCCCAAGGCTCAAGGGATGAAGGGCATGGGGACAAGACGGGACCCTAGTGGCCCCTGCTTGGAGACGACGGTAGGGGAGAAGAGCCTCGGAGGAGGGGACGCGCCAATACAACGAATCTCGTGGTAAGTCCACCGCAACCCGCCGGAAGATAGAGGCGGCCCCAAGGGGTGGAAGGAGGAGCCAACCCACCCAAGACAAGGGTTTGGAAGGGATGAGGACCCAGAAGAGGTCTCAGATAAGGGGTCCGGAGCTTGGGGACCGGACAAGTTCGACCCCGAGGTCCGAACCCTGAGATGAGACCGGACCCAGCAGACGACTGTGGAATAAGGCACTCCGTTCGACTCGAGACCGACCCCGAGGTCCACTCAGAAGGAGGAGTCCCTCCGACTTACGCCGGGGAGCATACATGGCCCCTACGGAGGGGACCCACCGGGGCTGGGGACGAGACGTTAGGGTAACGGGCGGCCGCCGCACCACGGTAGCCCAACTGTGATTCCGGAAGAGGAAGGGGTCCCGCGATCATCCGATTGGGTGCGCCCGCAATCCGACGGGAGATTGGACCACCAATCCCGAGGCGGAACCTGTGGACCTTCCTGTGCCCACCGACGAAGGAGATAGGAGGGAGGAATAGGATGGTAGGCGACATGCATCGAGCTGGCCACCACCGTAATAGGGTGTAATAAAGACGCCGACTTGGGCGAGTATAAGAGGGCCGAGCCGAATAAATCATCTCTCTTGGTGTTGATGCTGCGCTGCGCCTTGTGTGTCTTCTGCTAACGTGAGTCCCGAGTCATCGAAAGGTGCACGACGCCCAAGAGATCGATCAAGGTCCCGTGACGGACCCTAACGTGGTGGTGTGTGTGAAGAGCGATCGGGACCCGTGTTCGCCAGCCGCCCGGCCGAGCGACCGAACGCGTGAGCCGGAGGAACTCCGGAGGGCGGCAGAGCCGAGAGGCCTTGAGCAACGAGGAGGTCCGGATCGTAGCTACTCATGCTCTTTCCAAGGTTGATGAGCGAGTGAGAGTGATGAGAGGAACGGACTAAAGGGGTGAGTGACGGGCGGAAACGATACGACGCAAACGGGTCCTTAAACGCTTGGCCACCGGCCTGCTGAAACGTTATGAGTAGTTAGACGCAAACGCATTTGCTGTTAAAGTTGAGCGGACGCAAAGTGAGGATCTAAACGCCGCAAACGGAGCTTTCATTCTCTCGGGAACGGACTCTTACTACAACGACACGGATTGCGGCGCGCCCGCTGGTCACAAAGCCACGCCACAAGACTCTTCTCCAAGTGCTCCACTTGAGCTTCCATCCTCATAACATCCTCCCACTGGTTTCCGCCGCCACCGCAATTTCCCTTGCTTGGTAGGTCCTTGTCTTCTCCGCCTCCGTCTTCAAGAATTCAACTCTCCTCTTGGCGGCTCCTATGTCTACCTTGCTGAACATCTCCCTATGCGCAGCATCTCCTCCAACATGTCCAAGTCTCCTTCTTACCTCCGGGAGACTCAAGGCCTTTGCCTTGCTCATGGGATCTTACATCCCTTGCTTCCCTATGATGAGCTCCCGCTCATCACTTGGTGGGCAACTCCTCCCACCGTGACTCCATCCGCTCGCCCACCTAGCAGGGCGGTTGCCTTCTTATCTCCCTTGGGAGCTTCCAAACCGTGACTTCCTTTCCCTCCTACCGTGGTAGGAGGTGCTCCTACCACCGTAGGACTACTTCCTACCGTGGTAGGACTAATTCCTGCCACTGTAGGCCTTGTCATGAGAGGACGAAAGGGGTCCCAAACCACTGTGGGAACACCTCCCACCCTCGCAGGCGGGATTCCTGCCATGGTAGGATCTATCCTACCTTCCATCTCCGCATCCTCCGCGGTCCAAACTTCAAATCCCCCTACAACTTCTCCTTGCAAGTCCTCCTGCACATCCTCTGGCCTATCTTTCGGAGGGATTCCTTCCAGCAATAATGTCCTGTGGTGCCGGGCACCTCCTTTAGCAAAGCACCAAGCACTCCTGTCCCTCTCGGCTGTAAGTACACAATGTTAAAGGGATGCTTGGAATCATCCAACTCCTTACTTGTGAGTAGCCCTCTACTTCCCACAAATGCACTAGATAAGTGCTAAGATAGCATGGCCTTGACCTGCCTTCATCCGACGCGTTGGGTTTCGAACTTTTCCGGTGGTAGGTGTATGCTTCATACATGATGAGCCCCCAATCCGCTCCTTGAGTGATCTTCCATAGAAAATGGAGGAAGGTAGTGCTGAAATATGACACCCTTGGATTGCTCACCAAGCCCAAAACAATTCTTGTGAACAATCTCCACTTGGGCTCCAAGATTTGGTCCGTCGCCAACCGTTCTTAGACTTAGCCTTCATGCCCCTTGCATAAGTGTAAGGGCTCCTTGGGAAGATCCGCCGTTGATGCACGCTTGCCTCCACTCGTTCCTTCCATCAACGTGATTCCGCTATCCTCACTATCCTACCGCCATATACAGCGTATGCTCCTTACAATCCAACACCGTGGATCCGTCCGTGCGTTTCTATCCTAAGGCGGCCAATTCCTCTTCCGCCTCCTCTATCAATTCAAGGTTGGTGTAAGACCAATGTCGCCCATACACCCACTCTAGCTGAATATTCTCCTCTGCTGCCCAAGGTCGAAAGTCCGAAAGGTCTCTAGAGGATAGCTGGCCTGCATAGCACGTAAATAAGGGCATGTCAAATTTCCACCCTCCGGTCTCGATCCTCCCGCCTTAGACCTCTTGCCTCCTGCGCCACCTCCTTGGTGGACGCTCCTTCCTTAGCTACTACCTCCTTGCCCTTGGTCATGGTAGGCTTGGTCATGGCTTGGTCATGGCCTCCTTGGTTAGTACTTGCACGAAATTGAAGAAAAGTGATGCCTCTCCTGCACCTCGCAGACCGCCAGCCTTATCCTTGCAAACGCTTTCTCCTCCTCGATTTGCTCTTGCTCACAGCTCAAAGGTCCTTGCCCTTGCTCTCCTCCTGCAGTCCTTACACCTTGGCGTCCCAGACCCGATTTCTCCTGCAAGAGAAAGCTCACAAAATTCCCCACGGACTCTTACACCGCCAGCAATTTAGGAGCCCTTCTGCACGGTTTCCTAGCAATCTTGCCACGCTCCACCCTCCTAGGCACCCTCACGAGCTTGGCAAGTGTTGCGCCCAACCTTCTTCTCCCTTCTCTTCCTCTTTTCCTCCTTCTTCCTCTCTTGGGCGCGCGGATTTCGCCTCCTTGCCGAGCTTGCGCCTCCTTCTCCTTCCTTGGCTACTACCTCCTTGCCCTTGCTCTCCTCCTCGATTTGCTCTTGCTCACAGCTCAAAGGTCCTTGCCCTTGGATGTGTGCCACGTGGCCCCTTTCTCCTTGCAAACGCTTTCTCCTACCACTCATGTAGGTTACCTTTTCTCCTCCTCCTCAAGTTTCGAGTTGTGGCCTCCTTGCCCTTGCTCTCTTGGGCGCCTTCTGCACGGTTTCCTAGCAATCTTGCCACGCTCCACCCTCCTAGGCACCCTCACGAGCTTGGCAAGTGTTGGGTTGCGCCCAACCTTCTTCTCCCTTCTCTTCCTCTTTTCCTCCTTCTTCCTCTTTTCCTCCTTCTTCCTCTCTTGGGCGCTGGATTTCGCCTCCTTGCCCTTGCTCTCCTCCTCCTCAACACGGGCGTGTGTACGGCGTTGTATGGGGCCTTGGAAGCTTGAGGTGTGGGCCTGCCGTGAGGCCGCCTCCTCAAGTTTCGAGTTGTGGCCTCCACTGCACCACTTTTATAAGTCACCCAAGGGTTAGAAAAGTAACTACCATTCTATCCTGCCCTTGGATGTGTGCCACGTGGCCCCTTTCTCACCATTGATGTTAGTTTCCTAATTTCCTTATACTAAAATACCAATTTCCCTATTTTTCTAATTTCTAATTACTGAAAATTAGCCTCTAATTTCTTAATTACCTATTTTGGCCTATTTATCTAGTCCACTAAAAGACTCTATATATAGCAAGCCTATCCGCCTAAAACATAAGCTACCTTCCTTAGAACCTATCTCCTACGGTGGTAGGACATCCTCCTACCATGGTAGGCGTTTTCCCTTTCTCCTACCACGGTAGGAGTTACTCCACGGTAGGATACCTTCCTACCCTCTCCTACCATGGTAGGAGCTATTCCCTGGTAGGTGATCAAAACATTAGCAGTGGTCATTCTCCCACGGTGGTAGGATCTCTCCTACCCTCGTCTACCATGGTAGGAGTTTCACGGTGGTAGGACACCTCCTACCACTCATGTAGGTTACCTTTTCTCCTCACCAGGTCGTTTTGACCCGTTTCTTTTCCTGCATATCCTCTGCCTTCCCGACATGGTCCTACAACTCCCGCTCAAAAGGAGCAAAAATTTCCTTGCATGTCTTCACCAAACCATTTCTAGCAAAGAGTGCCTTCAAAACGAACTCATTTAAGCTAGTTGCCCAAACTTTTGCGTTCCACATACTCCCTCCTCACTGTTTGCGTCCTCAAGAACATCTCTCTGAAGGTACTTCTTAACCTTCCACCCATTCACTCTAGTTGGCCAATCCCATCCAAAGACACGGTTGTGATGAGAATCATAGCCGCCTAGGTGTAGCAAAACATAGCAAGGGATAGTAGAAAGCTTTGCACAAAAAGTTGTATGCATTGATTATAATAGAAAGTACAAAGCCTTTATATAGGCTAGGTGGTTATAACCATAAGGTGGTTGTAACCATAAGTAGTTCTAACCTCTAAGTGGTTGTAACAACTAACTACTCATTAAACTACCTAAAGCCCTAAGAACTAAATTAATTAATAGCCTTAGGTGCCCTAGTGAAGAGTGCCCTAAATAGGTCATATTTCATCACTCCCACTCACTATGAACTAGGTGTGAAGAAATAGCTTCAAATGAGACTAAAAGGCTAGTTAGCTCCCACTAACTTGAAAGCTATCCGCTAACTAAGAAAACAATTAAAACTGGCTTAAGTTACATTTAAGCAGAATTTAATGTAATCAAAATTAATTACCAAAAACTTAATTAGGAAATGGTAAATTCCTAAACAAGGTAAAAAGATAAAAGTAAAACTTAAACTAGGTTAATCTTAGTAGAAACCATAGGTAAAAGTTAAACAAAAACTTAAAAGGGGTAAAAAAAGGTGAAAAGGTTTATTTAATGAGCAACGGCCCGGGCCATATGATGGCCGTCCGTATGCCCATGGGGGCATTATGTACCCTCCTCATACGGTTTTATTCCTCCTCCTCGCCTCCCGCCTCCCGCCTCCCGCCTCCTCCCGCTCATGAAACACAAAGAACTTGTTTGCGCCGGACAAAAACTGGTGGGGTGCAGGCGCCCGGGAGCGCGGGGCCACCGGGCGGGTCGGCGCGCTCCTCCGCCCATGTGCTGGATCACTGCGTGGTGCCGATTACGCAAGTAGGTGTGTGCCAACCCGCAGCTGATGGAAAAAGAAAGAAGAGGGGTGCAGCCACGGAAGGGACCGCCGAGGGGCGGGGCGCCCCACTCGTGCACCACAGTGATCCTCCACCGCATCTAAATGGATTCCAACCTTTGTGGAGAGCCCACCACGTTTTCCGTGGGATGGATGAAGGAGCTCGTGTAGAGGTTGAAGTCACCGGGAGAGGTGGAATTTGTTCCTGCAGTCTTGAAGATCGCGATTGATGTGTGAGTGCTGCCATATGCGGGAGTGTCTCACCCAAGCCGGAGATTAAAGAAAGATCTTCGCATGTCTTGTCTCAATGTCTCAAAAGTGCTACGCTAATCCCAAGCCAACACTTTGCTCCAAGCTGCGGCATGTCGCCATCACAATCGTGTGTGAGAGATCGTCGAGGAAGATTTCTAAAGCTGTGAGGAAGAAATCGCGAGATTGTTCTCTTATCGATACAAGTGCCTCGGAAGAATCTTCATTGAAGGACTTCCCTTCTGTGAAGGGAGGCTGAAATCTCAAGTAAGATAGCGACATGGTATAGCAAGGCATTCCCCCTTGTCAGTGTTGAGGAGGCAGTGATGCCCCCTTTGTCATGAGGAGAGGCACCTAGTTGTAAGCCCGTTTGTGGGCATCTTCAAATGACCATTTTCCAGTTTCAAAAATATTAATTGTGATGAATTTTCTGATACTATTTTCGCAGATTTATGTATGGAAAATTATGGGAAAAAGGAAAATGAAATGGAAAATGAAGAAAATGAGAAAAATGAAAAGGTAGACATGCTTTTGTGACTCTAAAAGGTGTTCTAACTTATTTTCTCTTGCTAAAATCTTGCCCATTTTAGGTTTCTTTTACCTCAAGAAAAACATAGAATAGGAAACATAGGATTCTCGAAACCGGCATATATCCCAAGGGTGATGATGTGAAGCTCATCTATATAATCACTAATATGAAGGAATCGGCTGACGCACTCCATGCTCCTATGTTTGCCGTGAAACTAAGATACATATGATACGGGTTATGTATACTTTGTTGTGAAGAATTTCCGGGCATATGATCCATGTCTATCGTGAGTATTCTTGATGTTAAGAGAATATGAAAAGTTTTAATTAGCAAAATATTATTTAATATTTTAATATTATTTTCTAGAGAGCACCTCAACTATGTATGAAGGAGAGGATGCCAATGGCCTATGTTAAGATTGAGGATGATTGTTCAAGACTTAGAATAGAATATTGGATTACTAAGGTTATCTTAAGTAGACCAATTTAGGCTAGGATGAACTATAGTGGAGGCTTAGACAATGTGTCCAATATACCTAAACATTTCATATGTTTCCTATGCCAATGCCTAGTGACTTTGTTAATAAATTTATTATCTAAAGTTTGAACATAACTAATATCTATAGTTTTATCCTCTATTTTCTCTACGATATTAATGACAATATGTTTAGTTCTAGAGTGGAAGAGGTTCCTTGACAAGGCTATAGCTCATCAACACTCAACAACAAGGTGGGCTTTTCCGCTTGTGATGAAGTTCACTCAAGGTTAGCCTAGTCCATACTATGTCTTTAGTGAGGGTTGTACTCTATACTCACTCGGTCTTGGACAAGGCTATGGTTGGTTGTTTCTTACTTGACCAGGATATCGGTGCTCCCCAATGGCAAAGACGTAATTACACGGGATCTGCCCAGTGGTCACCAGCATAGTCGGCGGTAATCGTTAATGTCAACGTCTTTATGCTCGGTGTATACTTGAATGTCAATCCTGTGCATGGTACCCTTGAGGTATCGAATATTAGTTGACATCCGGTGTTCACGCCTGTGGTTCTCGAATTGAATGAGCCGACTTGAAGATATATCCGGTCGTGTGAAGTTGGATAAATATATAAGTGTGCCAACAAAGATGTCGATATGGGAGTTGACATTTCCAACTTATCTTGTCTTGTCTTTGGACTCATATCCATGGTAAGCCCGACCGCTAGCAAAGGTGTAGGGTTTCGCATCTTCAAGTCCAAACTTGGTTAAACTTTCTTTAATGTACTTGGTTTGAACAATACTCGAGTCTTGTTTGCTCGATCTCTAATAATGTTGACACCAAGTGCATATGTCATTTCTCCTAAATCGGACATTTCATAAAAGTCTTGAGCCGCCTTTTGATCTCGGCTAGGAGAGTAAGAGAGTTTGTGGCCATGAATACGTCGACAAATGAGAGCAATAAGTAAAAGGTATCATTGCGATATTAGGATATACATGCATGCATCACTTTGCGGAAGCCTCTTTGATGAGTTTCACATGTATGTCCATATTCCAATTTTTACGCAGTTTAAGGCCATACAAGCCTTTAATTAGTCTGCATACCCAATCTTCCTTGCCTTTAACCTCATAACCTTGAGCTGTTTCATGTAGATTTCTTCTTGAAGACGGCCATAGAGATATCTTGTCTTCACATCCATCATATGGAGCTCAAGATCATGATGGTCACATTAGCGAAGATTATTCTAAGGGAAGCAAACTTGCTCTTTGGGCGAATGTGGCCATGGGAGGTAATCTAAACCCGGTCTCGGGTGAATCGCCACAAGGCGTGCTTTGTATCTCTCAATGGAACCATCTCCTTTTCTCTTAATTTTGAATACCCATTTGCTGACTATCTTCCTACCCTTAGGTGGCTTAACCAATTCCCATGTAGAGTTACTAATGAGAGAGTTATATCTTAATCTACCTACCTTCCATAAGGTTTTTTGAGAAGAGAAAGCTTGTTTTAAGGTAAGAGGTTCTTACGGATCTATGGTTGCCTTGTATATGCCTTGTGAGTAAAGTGACAGGGGAAGAGGATCATCAAAACAGCTAGATATCCTAAAGGAGGTTCCTTCCATCCTGGTCCAGATTGCGGGGCGGGTTCTTAAGTTGTACCTTTGTGTAGGTTCCGGTGCATCTTCCACTTTGGGCAGGGAACATCAATAGGATCATGGTGCTCCATGTCATTCAGGAGGGTCATCATGCTCTTCATAAAGAGTGTCTCTGGCTCCTCGACTTGAATGTTGTCGCCATCGTGTGGAATAGATGCTAACTCCTCCTCCTCCTGAGAGGTTCAACTACGGAACACGTAGAGCGTGAATTGAAATTGAGTGATATAATCGATCATCAAATGAGGAGGTATCGAGGGCTCTTGAAGAGACGTCTCGGATGTACCAGCCCCACTGCTGGGAAAAGAGGTAAGACTCATGAAAAGTAACACTCGCATATATAAGCTTAGTGTTGTGGGTTCAAATAGCTTGTAACCTTTGATGGTGTGTAGCCAAATAGATATTTGGCAGCTTTTGGATCTAACTTCTTGCGTTGTACTTTAGGGATAAAGACATATGCGGGAGAGCCAAAATCAAGGTGATCTATGGAAGGCTTGTTGCCGTGAATGCTTCATATGGAGTCATACCTTGAACGAGGAAGTCGGCGATTCATGAGATAGGTTGTAAGGAGGGCCTCGGCCCAATAAGCTTTGGATAAGTTAGCTTGTGTTAACAGTAACCTGTAATCTCTTGGAGGCGGAGATTCTTATTTTCACGCCATTTTCTTTGAGGTGTATACTACACTTAATTGTTGAGCCTCGCCTTGATTCGACAAAATTCAGCAAATCTATGAGATATAAACTCTCCACCGTTTTGAACGTAAGGTCTTGAGTTTGTGATCTGGTAGTTTTCCGCCATGCCATGTAATCCTTGAAAAAGCGATAAGTTTCACTCTTTGTGTGAGGATGTAGGAGAGCAAACGGGAATAATCGTCGGTGATTAAGAAGTATCTACTACCTTGAAGGAGGGTGTAGAGAGGGTCCACAAATGCTCTGTACTATCTCTAAAGGTGACTTGGCCCTTGAGGAGATGGATTTTGAAAGGTTCTGTGACGTTTGTGAGGACACGTTTGCACCAATCTAAGTGAACCTTGGAGAGCAGGGTGTATTCGTCTGAGGTTGTCTCTAGACATTTGGAGTAACCCCGACTATTAGGGTGACCTAATCTACAATGCCGAGCATCGTGTGTGTTGTGCGTAATGTTGGGAGGCTACATTGAGGAATGTGTGGCTCCTACTTTGGTGACAATCTATAGAGTCCATCTTCTAAGATGCCGGTCAAGTGTGTGTTCTATTCTTGAGGTAGGAAAGGAACAACTATCGGCATATAAAAGGACGCATGGTATGTTCTTTGCAAAGACTAGCGTGACACTAGGTTTTGCACATGGCAGAACATGGAGGACTTGGTGAAGATGAAGAGTCGACCGAATCACATCGAGTACAATGTAACCTAGTCCCGCTATGGAAGGTTGTGATCATCGCCGGAGAACAGTCGGATGGCTTTGTGGTCAGGTATATGACTCAAAGGAGTCTTTGTTGTAGCGATATATGTGATGTTGCTCCAATCGTCCGTGTACCAATAGCGTTGCGTGCTTAGAGGATGCAAGGCAAATAGTGAGCACACGTGTTGTTGATGAAGAGTGTTTCTACAAGCAACATGCGGGCCTCGGATCTAGGTTCCCATTCTTCTTCTTTCTACGTCCTTTTCCATGTGATTAGTATTACGCACCAATTACAAATAATTCCACTCTTTTTGGTACCTCTCGGAAGGTGGAAGAGTTGGATTCGGCCATGATATTTGTTTGGTGTGGAATAAGGTTCTATTGGAAGGGAACTTTTGCCCTCTTCCTCTGCCTCTTCCAACAGTACATCACCCGGCCGGACGGGTCGACTGGCTCATGTTGGACTCCTCTCGAATCATGGCTGATGAGTTACTGCGACATCGATGTCGAGGTCTGCACGCATCGAAACCGCAATTCTTTTGGGCTTAACCACTGATGCGGTGGTGAGAAATGGTCCATGGGAGGGTGGGAGGAAATCAAGAGAACAAGGAATGCAACAAGTTCGAGAGGCAGAGGTGTTGGTGGCGACTTCATATTGAGATCGCTTGTTGAAAGTGTTGATATGGTGTTGACGAGTCGATTCCTTCATCTTGATTGACAGTTATGATCGCGGTCATCATACTCATCACATCTCTTGAAGAATATAATCGAGCAAGGTGATCCCACATCTGTTAGAAGTTTTTGCTTGACCGCATTGTCTTACCATATTAAGGGCTAGTCCATCGATGAGGTCTTGAGCTTTTTCATCCTCGGCGCCCCGGTTTCTTTGCTCTCGAGCCCCACGTGGTTTGGTGTGGACCCATAGCGTCCATAGGTTCGATTGCGGAAAAGTGCGTGCGCGGCAGCGCCAAAGCCCGCCCATTGAATCTGTCCTTTCCTTAAGCATCACCATAGTTGTGATTCACCACCAAGGTCGTACTTCATCTTTGGGTGGATCCCCGCCTCCTCTCGATCGTCACGTGAACCAGCCATTGCGGTGTGGTCACTATTGCGGCTTAGAGAGCGGGCGCCTCGCATTTCCTCATCATCATGCAGGAAATATCAGCAAGGAGCAAAACAAGAAGAAACCTTTTTCTCTTGCTAACTCCTCTATGCTTGTTGCGTAGGGTGTGTTGATTATGGTTCTCTGGCGAGAGTCTTTATTTAATCGGGAAGTTTCTTGCTTGTGTTGTTGTAAACTGCATTGGAGCGGAGGAAGAGGACCGCTTGTAGATTTGGGATATGATCAAGAGCGAGTTGAATTGCTTTCACTTGACTTAAACTAAAGATAGTAAGCAAGTTTCTTCTAGCAATTTCTATCTCCGCCTCCTTGATCTTCTACTTTGATTAGAATAGAGCCAATGAAGTTAGCAATAAGTATGGAATCTCTCATCTTACTAGACTTCCTAGCAATTCTAATCTTTGCATTCCCATATTCTATCTCTTGTCTTGCGCCTTAATCTTCTTCCAATAGCCTTGCTTGCGAGGATTGAACCCATCGCATTGAAGCAAGGATTGGATGCCTTGTGTGTGCATTATTGAAGATTAAGGAAGGCAAACTATGTGACAATCTATGACATGCAATCTAAAGAATCTATGCATCTTCTAAAAGAAATGAAGAAGAAGATGAAGAAGAAGAGTGAATCGATGTCAAGTTGTCCAATGCAAATAGAGAGCAATGCTGATACCATGATGAGAATCATAGGCGCTCTAGGTGTAGCAAAACATAGCAAGCAGAGTAGAAAGCTTTGCACAAAGTCGTATGCATTGATTATAATAGAAAGTACAAAGCCTTTATATAGGCTGGTGGTTATAACCATAAGGTGGTTATAACCATAAGTAGTTCTAACCTCTAAGTGGTTGTAAATAACTTCTTCTCATTAAACTACCTAAAGCCCTAAGAACTAAATTAATTAATAGCCTTAAGTGCCCTAGTGAAGAGTGCCCTAAATAGGTCATATTTCATCAAGTTGCACGGATCCATTCTCATACACTGCCACCACCTCATAAGGTCCCATCCATCTCAATCTAAGCTTCCCTGGGAAGTCCATATAACGGCTATCATATAGAAGAACCAAATCCCCGGCCATGATAGCTTCTTGCTTCCTCAACTTCCCATCATGCCTATCCTTTCTAAGCTCCTGAATTCGCTGAGTTTCTTCTTAAGCATCTTCCCTGCGTTCCTCTGCTCTATGAAGATTCTAATCTAGCCACCGACTATCCTCTACCGTCATCGTGCTCATCTCCATGATTCTATAGGTGGTACTTCAAATTCTACTAGCATCACAGAGACATGCCATATGTTAAATAATAAGGGGTCTTCTTGGTTGTCACCTTCTCTGTCTCTGTAAGCCCATAGCCTTTGAATGTAAGCTTAGTGTCCCAATCATACATGTAGTCACAGCTTACCTTGGTAAAGATTGTACTGTGACAACACATCGTTTTCTCAAATCAAACCATTCGCTTTGGGATTGTAAGGAGTTGTCTTCGATGAATGTTGAAGTAGGTGGTGAGAGTCTCACCATTCTTGAGTTGAGGAAATGAGTCTCCGCCACCGACCAACTCCAAAGGACATCCATACCTCGTTATAATGTTCTCAAAGAGAAACTCACGCAAGTCGTCGTCCTTCCTTGTTGTCACCTC
>VJWM01000360.1:0-40132 GCA_010909165.1 Anthoceros angustus | reverse complement strand
GCACATTGGAGGCTCCTCACCAATATGCATGTAGTTAGGCCTACCACATCCGTGCATGGTACTTTGAGTCCTTAGGAAAAGTTTTGTAGGAGTGAGTCGGCAAGAGCCAAGGCCACGTCGCTTCCACTTCCCTTGAGCGAGAGGAAGAGTTCTATAGGAGAAGAATGGGCATACAACAAGTAAGTAACAAGCACCGCCCAAGGAAGAAGGATAGGTGGTGTAGACGACATCCTTCAAGGATGGTCTTAGGTGAAGTTACTAGAATAGAATTTACCAAGGAATAATAGATTTAGGTGCCATTAAATGTCATGTAGGAAATAATAGAAAATTGGAAAAGGTGACCTGCAGAGGGTCACCTAAGGAGGTTGTATGGAAGGCCTCCTATAAGAGGAGGAGGAAGAGGATATCCACTATATATGCTCACCAATATGCATGTAGTTAGGCCTACCACATCCGTGCATGGTACTTTGAGTCCTTAGGAAAAGTTTTGTAGGAGTGAGTCGGCAAGAGCCAAGGCCACGTCGCTTCCACTTCCTTGCGCTTAGGAGTGAGTCGGCAAGAGCCAAGGCCACGTCGCTTCCACTGTTGCCTTGATCATGCTATTGTCTCGTGCAAGTGCCTAAGGAGGAAGATACCATTGTGAGGTTCCACTTCCTTGCGCTTAGGAGTGAGTCGGCAAGAGCCAAGGCCACGTCGCTTCCACTGTTGCCTTGATCATGCTATTGTCTCGTGCAAGTGCCTCTCGAAGGAGCATCGGTGTCAAACTCATAGCAACCGCCCAAGGAAGAACTTGCTGGTGGAGGAGTTTGTGACAAAGTCAAGCGCAAGTACATTTTGTTGTGTGCAAGCATGAGAGCTACCAAGAGAAGAGTGACATTGAGGAAGAGGATGAGGAGATGAGTAGAGGATTAGAGGTGTAGGTGTTAGTGGAAGGCCACAGTGTGAGCCTAAGGGACGAATCCCAACTGCAAGTAAACGAGCGCCCCCGAGTGGAGAAGTTTGGTCTTAGAAGTAGGGACGAATCGCGGTGTGAACTGGGGTCCCCGGCGCCCGTGGTAGGCTCTCCGAAAGGTGGACTGTGAATTGTGTCGCTGTAGGTCAAGTTTGGTCTTAGAAGTAGGGACGAAATCGCGGTGTGAACTGGGGTCCCCGGCGCCCGTGGTAGGCTCCTTGTCACGAGGTGGACCCGCAATTGTTTTGTGTCGCTGTGGGTCGAGGTTGGCGATTTTTCAAGCAAGTGGTACTGAAGAGGGAGAGTAGAGGGTGCCTTGCTTGTTTAGAAGGCGAGAAGTGTGTCACCGCAGTAGCGATCGGGCATCACAAGACCTCGAACTTTCACACAAGTCTCATGGGACGAAACCCAGCGTCTGAAGCGGCGGTGGGATAAGTGTGGCCGCTATATGGTGGGAGAGAGCTAGCAACGGTTTTGTGTGCAAGCATGAGAGCTACACTTGCCTCCTCCCTCTCACCAAAGAACGGATGCGCCTCAACACGCTTTCCCTCACCGGCATATCGAGATTTTTCAGACGAACCACAAACCACCCACATCCACAACTCTACGGCAACTCGTGAACTTCATGAACTAGGGATCAATCCATACACACCCTATGGCAACCGTATAATCTTTATGAAGTAGAGATAAGTCCACACCCACATTCCTACGACAACCGTATGTACCTCACGAACCAAAGACACTGGTCCATACCCACAGCCCTACGGACACTTAAAGGGAGGGGATTTTATACAAACATATAAAATCTCAGACGATATTATTGATTTACTTAATAAAAAATAAGGTATCTCTTTATGTATCACCAATAAGTAACAAGCACCGCCCAAAAACTGAAGTTAGGGTCTCGTCCGCGGGATGAAGTGCTTGGCTTTGGATGATGGAGCGCTTGGATGGGAGAGAGCTAGCAACGGTTTTGTGTGGAGTCTTGATGTCGTAGCGAGGGCATGATGGCTAAGATTCCTTGTAAGTAACTAGCAAGCAAAGATATGGTGTGAGGTGGCTGTAAGTCGTCAAGGACGGGCTGCTTGGAGTTTGGAGCCTAGTATGTATTGAGAGGAAGATACCATTGTGAGGTTCCACTTCCTTGCGCTTAGGAGTGAGTCGGCAAGAGCCAAGGCCACGTCGCTTCCACTGTTGCCTTGATCATGCTATTGTCTCGTGCAAGTGCCTCTCGAAGGAGCATCGGTGTCAAATTGCAAGAAGGGTCCATGAGAGGTGGGACGTCCTTTAGCTCTGGGCCTTCCTCATGTAGGCGCCCTCCCTCTCACCAAAGAATCCTCTCCCAATTTAGACTATCTCCAAGCAAGTGCCGCTCATCGCCATGTCGGCACATTGGAGGCTCCTCACCAATATGCATGTAGTTAGGCCTACCACATCCAGGCATGGTACTTTGAGTCCTTAGGAAAAGTTTTGTAGGAGAAGAAAGGGCAACATGTAACAAGAACAACTCTACCACGCGATGCTTGACGTGGAGGAGTTTGTGACAAAGTCAAGCGCAAGTACATTTTGTTGTGTGCAAGCAAGAGCATGAGCATGGATTTTGTGCGTTTAGAACGAGAGACGAGTCCACACCCACAGCCCTATGGCAACCGTATAATCTTTATGAAGTAGAGATAAGTCCACACCCACATTCCTCGACAACCGTATGTACCTCACGAACCAAAGACACTGGTCCATACCCACACCTACGGACACTTAAAGGGAGGGATTTTATACAAACATATAAAATCTCGCATTTATATTATTGATTTACTTAATAAAAATAAGGTATCTCTTTATGTATCACCAATAAGTAACAAGCACCAAAAGCGAAGTTAGGGTCTCGTCCGCGGATGAAGTGCTTGGCTTTGGATGAGCGGGCTGGCGCTTGGATGGGAGAGAGCTAGCAACGGTTTTGTGTGGAGTCTTGATGTCGTAGCGAGGGCATGATGGCTAAGATTCCGCTTGTACTGTTGTAAGTAACTAGCAAGATATGGTGTGAGGTGGCTGTAAGTCGTCAAGGACGGTGGGCTGCTTGGAGTTTGGAGCCTAGTATGTATTGAGAGGAAGATACCATTGTGAGGTTCCACTTCCCTTGCGCTTAGGAGTGAGTCGGCAAGAGCCAAGGCCACGTCGCTTCCACTGCCTTGATCATGCTATTGTCTCGTGCAAGTGCCTCTCGAAGGAGCATCGGTGTCAAATTGCAAGAAGGGTCCATGAGAGGTGGGACGCCCTTAGCTCGGGCCTTCCTCATGTAGGCGCCCTCCCTCTCACCAAAGAATCCTCTCCCGAATTTAGACTATCTCCAAGCAAGTGCCGCCATCGCCATGTCGGCACATTGGAGGCTCCTCACCAATATGCATGTAGTTAGGCCTACCACATCCGTGCATGGTACTTTGAGTCCTTAGGAAAAGTTTTGTAGGAGAAGAAAGGGCAACATGTAACAAGAACAACTCTACCACGCGATGCTTGACGTGGAGGAGTTTGTGACAAAGTCAAGCGCAAGTACATTTTGTTGTGTGCAAGCAATCAGAGCATGAGCATGGATTTTGTGCGTTTAGAACGAGAGACGAGTCCACACCCACAGCCCTACAATGATCGACAAGGAGCATCGGTGTCAAATTGCAAGAAGGGTCCATGAGAGGTGGGACGTCCTTTAGCTCGGGCCTTCCTCATGTAGGCGCCCTCCCTCTCACCAAAGAATCCTCTCCCGAATTTAGACTATCTCCAAGCAAGTGCCGCTCATCGCCATGTCGGCACATTGGAGGCTCCTCACCAATATGCATGTAGTTAGGCCTACCACATCCGGGCATGGTACTTTGAGTCCTTAGGAAAAGTTTTGTAGGAGAAGAAAGGGCAACATGTAACAAGAACAACTCTACCACGCGATGCTTGACGTGGAGGAGTTTGTGACAAAGTCAAGCGCAAGTACATTTTGTTGTGTGCAAGCAGTGCGTAGCATGAGCATGGATTTTGTGCGTTTAGAACGAGAGACGAGTCCACACCCACATTCCTCGACAAGGAGGGATTTTATAGAAATATATAAAATCTGATTCGATGTTATTGATTTATTAAATAAAATAATAAGGTATATCTATTGTGTACTACCAAAGTGACGAGCACCGCATAGGGTTTCGTCAGGGATGAAGCGCCCGCTTTGGAGCTTGGGGTGGAAGTTTGACAAGGGGCTTGGCGCTTGGATGGGAGAGCTAGAAATGGTTTTGTGTGGAGTCTTGTTGCCATAGCCAACGGCATGGATGGCTAGCATTCCGGCTTCTACTCCGTTGTAAATAAAGAGTAGCATCTCATCCGAGGTGGCTGCGAGTTGTCAAGGACGGGCTGCTTGGAGCCTAGCACGGTGTTGAGAGGAAGAGATCGCTATCGTGCTCTACGAGTGGATTGACAAGACCAAAGGGCATGTTGAGAAAAATAAAGCATTGTGAGGTTCCACTTCCTTGAGCTCGGAGTGAAATGGCAAGACCCAAGGCGATGTCGAGCTCAGAGTTAGCTAGGCCTACCATAGCCGTGCTTGTTGCAAGCCGCTTTAAGTCTTAAGTGTTAGAATATCAAGATATACCTAGAATTAGGGTATTCTTATATTCTACTATAAAGAGATTATACATGACACCTCTGACACTAGCAAAGCTACCTATAAGCTATCTAGCTGCCTATGTCATAAGCACAATAGAGTCTATCTTGTATAGTCCGGTAGTGAGACTATTCATCTAATCTAGGAGGCCATTGGCCTTACCGAGAGCCTTCTATCCACTAGAGTAGCAAATGCTTGAATCTCTTACATTGAGGAAGAGTTCTATAGGAGAAGAATGGGCATACAACAAGTAAGTAACAAGAAGTTTTTACACTCGGCAATATCATATGAGGGAAAAATCAAATGTCAATATAATACGACTAACGCCTTCTTCATATAATTTTTCACATAATATCGAGATAAATACAAAATATGAGGGTAGATATCGATAAAAGAGTCACTTTGGATCTATATATGTATGCATTGCTGTGCAGCAAATATATTTTGGGAATGATGACTTCACACCAAGAGTGAGTACTTCCATATATGATTTATTTAGATTAGATTTTGTGTAATTTTTCTATTTTTTCTTTTTTGTTTCATGTATACTATGTTTGGGTACATGTGAGTACTTCCATATGTATTTGAATTCATTCATATTAGTTTTTCTATGATATTCTTTTCTTTCTTCTTTATGGAATCGAGTACTTACAAATAAAATCTTTGAATAGACTTGCAAGCATGAGAGCTACCAAGAGAAGAGTGACATTGCAAATGCAACAAAAAGACATTTTAGCCCACGAGAGGCTAACAAGCTAATCACTCACAAGGCGCTAAGTGAATGGGCCACTAGCCATTTTCGAGTGAAGGTCTCGGTGGCAACCATCAAGCGAGTCATCAAGAAAGAACGTATTATCCAGAGTGTCAAACAACACGACTTAGAACGTAGACGCTTGCGACCTTGCGCATCTCCGAAGTTGAGAAACAGTTGTATGATTGGTTTTGTGGCGAGAAGGGAGGAGCCGCAAAGATGCTGAAATATGTAAAGCGAAAATTTTCTATGAGCAATTACCAAGAAGTGCGGAACAGACGGGCTCTCATATTTTCAAATGGGTGGGCCTTAGGATTCAAGCGTAGACATGGTATAGCATGACATGTAAAGCGTAGAAAACCTCGGGCTTAACCCATGATTAAGTTCAAAGAGCTCAAATTGAGACTTCTTAGATACGTATAGAAGACGATCTCTTTTGTTCTCATGAGATTCTTTAAGACTATTTTGGGCAGTTTTGTTCCCATCATAATTTTGCATATGGTATAATTTTTTATTTAAAATTGGAAAAAACAAAGCAACCCTACTATGTCAGACCTATTTCGATGCCACTCTAGACAATTCAAATGATCCTTTGTCTTCTTTTGGGCGAAGCTTGAGCTCCGATTGGCATGCACCAAGCTAAGGCTCGCCAAAACTACCTCCGTCGGTGTCCCCACGATCATATCACGCTCGGGCTCGGCCAATTTCAGTGGCGGTCAAAGGTTGCGCCTAGTCATATGCATGACTAGGCCCGCAAGTCTAGCTTGCAATTGGTCGTAATCTTAGTCGATCGAGCCACCCATAATTGATGATTTTGTGCCCGACGGGTGCTAAGCGAGCTAAAGCATAAAAAGAAAAAGCCAAAATTTCAAGGTGTTTAAAATTGATATACCGGCAGATAGTATTATGGTGTTATTTCACGGACCATAGGGCGTTCCCTTGAGCGAGAGCAAAGAAAGCAAGGGGTGTGGAGGGGAGGGATGAGGGGAGGCTAGGGAGAAGTGAAGGAGGAGGCTAGGGAGAAGTGAAGGAGGAGCCGCAAAGATGCTGAAATATGTAACAAAGCGAAAATTTTCTATGAGCAATTACCCAAGAAGTGCGGAATGACGGGCTCTCATATTTTCAAATGGGTGGGCCTTAGGATTCAAGCGTAGACATGGTATAGCATGACATGTAAAGCAGAAACCTCGGGCTTAACCTCAGCTTAAGTTCAAAGAGCTCAAATTGAGACTTCTTAGATAATGATAGAAGACGATCTCTTTTGTTCTCATGAGATTCTTTAAGACTATTTTGGGCAGTTTTGTTCCCATCATAATTTTGCATATGGTATAATTTTTTATTTAAAATTGGAAAAAACAAAGCAACCCTACTATGTCAGACCTATTTCGATGCCACTCTAGACAATTCAAATGATCCTTTGTCTTCTTTTTGGGCGAAGCTTGAGCTCCGATTGGCATGCACCAAGCTAAGGCTCTGCCAGTCAAAAACTGCCTCCCGTCGGTGTCCCCACGATCATATCACGCTCAGGCTTGGCCAATTTCAGGCTGGCAGGCTGCAAAGTAGATTGCGGCCTAGTCATATACATGACTAGGCCTGCAAGTCTAGCTTGCAATTGGTCTGTCATAATCTTAGTTGATCGAGCCACTCCATAATTGATGATTTTGTGCCCGACGGTGCTAAGCGGAGCTAAAGCATAAAAAGAAAAAGCCAAAATTTCAAGGTGTTTAAATTGATATACGGTGTATAGTATTATGGTGTTATTTCACGCACCATCTGAGACGTTCCCTTGAGCGAGAGCAAAGAAAGCAAGGGGGGTGTGTGGAGGGGGAGGGGATGAGGGGAGCTCGAATACAGACAGCGAGGGAGGCTAGGGGAGAAGTGAAGGAGGATGGAGCTCTTGCTACCCTTGTAGGAGTGAGTTAGGGCAGGAGCGCCGCCAGCAACGGATGCGCCTCAACACGTTTTCCCTCACCGGCATATCGAGATTTTTCAGACGAACCACAAACCAGTCCACATCCACAACTCTACGGCAACTCTGTGAACTTCATGAACTAGGGATCAATCCATACACACAGCCCTATGGCAACCGTATAATCTTTATGAAGTAGAGATAAGTCCACACCCACATTCCTCGACAACCGTATGTACCTCACGAACCAAAGACAGGTCCATACCCACTCTACGGACACTTAAAGGGAGGGATTTTATACAAACATATAAAATCTCGATTTTATATTATTGATTTACTTAATAAAATAAGGTATCTCTTTATGTATCACCAATAAGTAACAAGCACCGCCAAAACTGGGTTAGGGTCTCGTCCATGGATGAAGTGCTTGGCTTTGGATGAGCTGAGCGCTTGGATGGGAGAGCTAGCAACGGTTTTGTGGAGTCTTGATGTCGTAGCGAGGGCATGATGGCTAAGATTCCAGCTTGTACTGCTGTAAGTAACGAAGATATGGTGTGAGGTGGCTGTAAGTCGTCAAGGACGGTGGGCTGCTTGGAGTTTGGAGCCTAGTATGTATTGAGAGGAAGATACCATTGTGAGGTTCCACTTCCCTTGCGCTTAGGAGTGAGTCGGCAAGAGCCAAGGCCACGTCGCTTCCACTGTTGCCTTGATCATGCTATTGTCTCGTGCAAGTGCCTCTCAAAGAAGGAGCATGTCAAATTGCAAGAAGGGTCCATGAGAGGTGGGACGTCCTTAGCTCGGGCCTTCCTCATGTAGGCGCCCTCCCTCTCACCAAAGAATCCTCTCCCGAATTTAGACTATCTCCAAGCAAGTGCCGCTCATCGCCATGTCGGCACATTGAGGCTCCTCACCAATATGCATGTAGTTAGGCCTACCACATCCGGGCATGGTACTTTGAGTCCTTAGGAAAAGTTTTGTAGGAGAAGAAAGGGCAACATGTAACAAGAACAACTCTACCACGCGATGCTTGACGTGGAGGAGTTTGTGACAAAGTCAAGCGCAAGTACATTTTGTTGTGTGCAAGCAGAGCATGAGCATGGATTTTGTGCGTTTTAGAACGAGAGACGAGTCCACACCCACACCCTCTGATCGACAAGGAGGGATTTTATAGAAATATATAAAATCTGATTCGATGTTATTGATTTATTAAATAAAATAATAAGGTATATCTATTGTGTACTACCAAAGTGACGAGCACCGCATAGGGTTTCGTCAGGGATGAAGCGCTTGGAGCTTGGGGTGGAAGTTTGACAAGCGGGCTTGGCGCTTGGATGGGAGAGCTAGAAATGGTTTTGTGGAGTCTTGTTGCCATAGCCAACGGCATGGATGGCTAGCATTCCGGCTTCTACTCCGTTGTAAATAAAGAGTAGCATCTCATCCGAGGTGGCTGCGAGTTGTCAAGGACGGTGGGCTGCTTGGAGCCTAGCAGTGTTGAGAGGAAGAGATCGTTATCGGGCTCTACGAGTGGATTGACAAGACCAAAGACACCGGTCCATACCCACACTACTGGACACTTAAAGGGAGGGATTTTATACAAACATATAAAATCTCGATTTTATATTATTGATTTACTTAATAAAATAAGGTATCTCTTTATGTATCACCAATAAGTAACAAGCACCAAAACTGGGTTAGGGTCTCGTCCATGGATGAAGTGCTTGGCTTTGGATGAGCTGAGCGCTTGGATGGGAGAGAGCTAGCAACGGTTTTGTGTGGAGTCTTGATGTCGAGCGAGGGCATGATGGCTAAGATTCCAACACTCTGTTGTAAGTAACGATATGGTGTGAGGTGGCTGTAAGTCGTCAAGGACGGTGGGCTGCTTGGAGTTTGGAGCCTAGTATGTATTGAGAGGAAGATACCATTGTGAGGTTCCACTTCCCTTGCGCTTAGGAGTGAGTCGGCAAGAGCCAAGGCCACGTCGCTTCCACTGTTGCCTTGATCATGCTATTGTCTCGTGCAAGTGCCTCTCGAAGGAGCATCGGTGTCAAATTGCAAGAAGGGTCCATGAGAGGTGGGACGTCCTTAGCTCGGGCCTTCCTCATGTAGGCGCTCCTCCCTCTCACCAAAGAATCCTCTCCCGAATTTAGACTATCTCCAAGCAAGTGCCGCTCATCGCCATGTCGGCACATTGGAGGCTCCTCACCAATATGCATGTAGTTAGGCCTACCACATCCGGGCATGGTACTTTGAGTCCTTAGGAAAAGTTTTGTAGGAGAAGAAAGGGCAACATGTAACAAGAACAACTCTACCACGCGATGCTTGACGTGGAGGAGTTTGTGACAAAGTCAAGCGCAAGTACATTTTGTTGTGTGCAAGCATGCAGAGTATGAGCATGGATTTTGTGCGTTTTAGAACGAGAGACGAGTCCACACCCACATTCCTCGACAAGGAGGGATTTTATAGAAATATATAAAATCTGATTCGATGTTATTGATTTATTAAATAAAATAATAAGGTATATCTATTGTGTACTACCAAAGTGACGAGCACCGCATAGGGTTTCGTCAGGGATGAAGCGCTTGGAGCTTGGGGTGGAAGTTTGACAAGCTTGGCGCTTGGATGGGAGAGCTAGAAATGGTTTTGTGTGGAGTCTTGTTGCCATAGCCAACGGCATGGATGGCTAGCATTCCGGCTTCTACTCCGTTGTAAATAAAAGAGTAGCATCTCATCCGAGGTGGCTGCGAGTTGTCAAGGACGGTGGGCTGCTTGGAGCCTAGCACGTGTTGAGAGGAAGAGATCGTTATCGGGCTCTACGAGTGGATTGACAAGACCAAAGGGCATGTTGAGAAAAATAAAGCATTGTGAGGTTCCACTTCCCTTGAGCTCGGGAGTGAATGGCAAGACCCAAGGCGATGTCTTGAGCACAGAGTTAGCTAGGCCTACCATAGCCGGGCTTGTTGCAACCGCTTTAAGTCTTAAGTGTTAGAATATCAAGATATACCTAGAATTAGGGTATTCTTATATTCTACTATAAAAGAGATTATACATGACACCTCTGACACTAGCAAAGCTACCTATAAGCTATCTAGCTGCCTATGTCATAAGCACAATAGAGTCTATCTTGTATAGTCCGAGTGAGACTATTCATCTAATCTAGGAGGCCATTGGCCTTCTGCCTGAGAGCCTTCTATCCACTAGAGTAGCAAATGCTTGAATCTCTTACATTGAGGAAGAGTTCTATAGGAGAAGAATGGGCATACAACAAGTAACAAGAAGTTTTTTACACTACTGGCAATATCATATCAGGGAAAAAATCAAATGTCAATATAATACGACTAACGTCTTCTTCATATAATTTTTTCACATAATATCGAGATAAATACAAAATATGAGGGTAGATATCGATAAAAGAGTCACTTTGGATCTATATATGTATGCATTGCTGTGCAGCAAATATATTTGGGAATGATGACTTCACACCAAGAGTGAGTACTTCATATATGATTTATTTAGATTAGATTTTGTGTAATTTTTCTATTTTTTCTTTTTGTTTCATGTATACTAATGTTTGGGTACATGTGAGTACTTCCATATGTATTTGAATTCATTCATATTAGTTTTTCTATGATATTATTCTTTTCTTTCTTCTTTATGGAATCGAGTACTTACAAATAAAATCTTTTGAATAGACTTGCAAGCATGAGAGCTACCAAGAGAAGAGTGACATTGCAAATGCAACAAAAAAAAGACATTTTAGCCCACGAGAGCCTTCTATCCACTAGAGTAGCAAATGCTTGAATCTCTTACATTGAGGAAGAGTTCTATAGGAGAAGAATGGGCATACAACAAGTAAGTAACAAGAAGTTTTTACACTCGGCAATATCATATCGGGAAAAATCAAATGTCAATATAATACGACTAACGTCTTCTTCATATAATTTTTCACATAATATCGAGATAAATACAAAATATGAGGGTAGATATCGATAAAAGAGTCACTTTGGATCTATATATGTATGCATTGCTGTGCAGCAAATATATTTTGGGAATGATGACTTCACACCAAGAGTGAGTACTTCCATATATGATTTATTTAGATTAGATTTTGTGTAATTTTTCTATTTTTTCTTTTTGTTTCATGTATACTAATGTTTGGGTACATGTGAGTACTTCCATATGTATTTGAATTCATTCATATTAGTTTTTCTATGATATTATTCTTTTCTTTCTTCTTTATGGAATCGAGTACTTACAAATAAAATCTTTTGAATAGACTTGCAAGCATGAGAGCTACCAAGAGAAGAGTGACATTGCAAATGCAACAAAAAGACATTTTAGCCCACGAGAGCCTTCTATCCACTAGAGTAGCAAATGCTTGAATCTCTTACATTGAGGAAGAGTTCTATAGGAGAAGAATGGGCATACAACAAGTAAGTAACAAGAAGTTTTTACACTCGGCAATATCATATCGGGAAAAATCAAATGTCAATATAATACGACTAACGCCTTCTTCATATAATTTTTCACATAATATCGAGATAAATACAAAATATGAGGGTAGATATCGATAAAAGAGTCACTTTGGATCTATATATGTATGCATTGCTGTGCAGCAAATATATTTTGGGAATGATGACTTCACACCAAGAGTGAGTACTTCCATATATGATTTATTTAGATTAGATTTTGTGTAATTTTTCTATTTTTTCTTTTTGTTTCATGTATACTACTTTGGGTACATGTGAGTACTTCCATATGTATTTGAATTCATTCATATTAGTTTTTCTATGATATTATTCTTTTCTTTCTTCTTTATGGAATCGAGTACTTACAAATAAAATCTTTTGAATAGACTTGCAAGCATGAGAGCTACCAAGAGAAGAGTGACATTGCAAATGCAACAAAAAGACATTTTAGCCCACAGAGGCTAACAAGCTAATCACTCACAAGGCGCTAAGTGAATGGGCCACTAGCCATTTTCGAGTGAAGGTCTCGGTGGCAACCATCAAGCGAGTCATCAAGAAAGAACGTATTATCCAGTGTCAAACAACACGACTTAGAACGTAGACGCTTGCGACCTTGCGCATCTCCGAAGTTGAGAAAGCAGTTGTATGATTGGTTTTGTGGCGAGAAGGGAGGAGCCGCAAAAGATGCTGAAATATGTAAACAGGCGAAAATTTTCTATGAGCAATTACCCGAAGAAGTGCGGAACAGACGGGCTCTCATATTTTCAAATGGGTGGGCCTTAGGATTCAAGCGTAGACATGGTATAGCATGACATGTAAAGCGCAGAAAACCTCGGGCTTAACCCCGCAGTTAAGTTCAAAGAGCTCAAATTGAGACTTCTTAGATACGTATAGAAGACGATCTCTTTTTGTTCTCATGAGATTCTTTAAGACTATTTTGGGCAGTTTTGTTCCCATCATAATTTTGCATATGGTATAATTTTTTATTTAAAAATTGGAAAAAAAACAAAGCAACCCTACTATGCTGTACCTATTTCGATGCCAGCTCTAGACAATTCAAATGATCCTTTGTCTTCTTTTGGGCGAAGCTTGAGCTGATTGGCATGCACCAAGCTAAGGCTCGCCAATCAAAACTACCTCCGTCGGTGTCCCCACGATCATATCACGCTCGGGCTCGGCCAATTTCAGTGGCGGTCGCATAGATTGCGGCCTAGTCATATGCATGACTAGGCCCGCAAGTCTAGCTTGCAATTGGTCCGTCGTAATCTTAGTCGATCGAGCCACCATAATTGATGATTTTGTGCCCGACGGTGCTAAGCGGAGCTAAAGCATAAAAAGAAAAAGCCAAAATTTCAAGGTGTTTAAATTGATATACCGATCAGTATAGTATTATGGTGTTATTTCACGACCATCCGAGACGTTCCCTTGAGCGAGAGCAAAGAAAGCAAGGGGTGTGGAGGGGAGGGATGAGGGAGCTCGAATACGCATGAGGGGAGGCTAGGGGAGAAGTGAAGGAGGATGGAGCTCTTGCTACCCTTGTAGGAGTGAGTTAGGCGGAGCGCCGCGAACGGATGCGCCTCAACACGCTTTCCCTCACCGCATATCGAGATTTTTCAGACGAACCACAAACCACCCACATCCACAACTCTACGGCAACTCGTGAACTTCATGAACTAGGGATCAATCCATACACAGCCCTATGGCAACCGTATAATCTTTATGAAGTAGAGATAAGTCCACACCCACATTCCTCGACAACCGTATGTACCTCACGAACCAAAGACACTGGTCCATACCCACTCTACGGACACTTAAAGGGAGGGGATTTTATACAAACATATAAAATCTCAGACGATCTTATTGATTTACTTAATAAAATAAGGTATCTCTATTATGTATCACCAATAAGTAACAAGCACCGCCCAAAAACTGAAGTTAGGGTCTCGTCCGCGGGATGAAGTGCTTGGCTTTGGATGAGCGGGGCTGAGCGCTTGGATGGGAGAGAGCTAGCAACGGTTTTGTGTGGAGTCTTGATGTCGTAGCCAGAGGGCATGATGGCTAAGATTCCAGCTTGTACTCTGTTGTAAGTAACGAGCAGCATATGGTGTGAGGTGGCTGCGAGTTGTCAAGGACGGTGGGCTGCTTGGAGTTTGGAGCCTAGTATGTATTGAGAGGAAGATACCATTGTGAGGTTCCACTTCCCTTGCGCTTAGGAGTGAGTCGGCAAGAGCCAAGGCCACGTCGCTTCCACTGCCTTGATCATGCTATTGTCTCGTGCAAGTGCCTCTCGAAGGAGCATCTGTCAAATTGCAAGAAGGGTCCATGAGAGGTGGGACGTCCTTAGCTCTGGGCCTTCCTCATGTAGGCGCCCTCCCTCTCACCAAAGAATCCTCTCCCGAATTTAGACTATCTCCAAGCAAGTGCCGCCATCGCCATGTCGGCACATTGGAGGCTCCTCACCAATATGCATGTAGTTAGGCCTACCACATCCGTGCATGGTACTTTGAGTCCTTAGGAAAAGTTTTGTAGGAGAAGAAAGGGCAACATGTAACAAGAACAACTCTACCACGCGATTCTTGACGTAGAGGAGTTTGTGACAAAGCTGAAGCGCAAGTACATTTTGTTGTGTGCAAGCGTAGACATGGTATAGCATGAGCATGGATTTTGTGCGTTTTAGAACGAGAGACGAGTCCACACCCACCCTCTGATCGACAAGGAGGGATTTTATAGAAATATATAAAATCTGATTCGATGTTATTGATTTATTAAATAAAATAATAAGGTATATCTATTGTGTACTACCAAAGTGACGAGCACCGCATAGGGTTTCGTCAGGGATGAAGCGCCGCTTTGCAGCTTGGGGTGGAAGTTTGACAAGCAGGGCTTGGCGCTTGGATGGGAGAGCTAGAAATGGTTTTGTGTGGAGTCTTGTTGCCGTAGCCAACGGCATGGATGGCTAGCATTCCGGCTTCTACTCTGTTGTAAATAAAGAGTAGCATCTCATCTGAGGTGGCCTGCGAGTTGTCAAGGACGGCGGGCTGCTTGGAGCCTAGCACGGTGTTGAGAGGAAGAGATCGTTATCAGGCTCTACGAGTGGATTGACAAGACCAAAGGGCGTGTTGAGAAAAATAAAGCATTGTGAGGTTCCACTTCCCTTGAGCTCGGAGTGAATGGCAAGACCCAAGGCGATGTCGAGCTCAGAGTTAGCTAGGCCTACCATAGCCGTGCTTGTTGCAAGCCGCTTTAAGTCTTAAGTGTTAGAATATCAAGATATACCTAGAATTAGGGTATTCTTATATTCTACTATAAAAGAGATTATACATGACACCCATGACACTAGCAAAGCTACCTATAAGCTATCTAGCTGCGTCATGTCATAAGCACAATAGAGTCTATCTTGTATAGTCCGGTAGTGAGACTATTCATCTAATCTAGGAGGCCATTGGCCTTCCGCCGAGAGCCTTCTATCCACTAGAGTAGCAAATGCTTGAATCTCTTACATTGAGGAAGAGTTCTATAGGAGAAGAATGGGCATACAACAAGTAAGTAACAAGAAGTTTTTACACTCGGCAATATCATATCGGGAAAAATCAAATGTCAATATAATACGACTAACGTCTTCTTCATATAATTTTTTCACATAATATCGAGATAAATACAAAATATGAGGGTAGATATCGATAAAAGAGTCACTTTGGATCTATATATGTATGCATTGCTGTGCAGCAAATATATTTTGGGAATGATGACTTCACACCAAGAGTGAGTACTTCCATATATGATTTATTTAGATTAGATTTTGTGTAATTTTTCTATTTTTTCTTTTTGTTTCATGTATCTTTGCAGTTTGGGTACATGTGAGTACTTCCATATGTATTTGAATTCATTCATATTAGTTTTTCTATGATATTCTTCTTTTCTTCTTCTTTATGGAATCGAGTACTTACAAATAAAATCTTTTGAATAGACTTGCAAGCATGAGAGCTACCAAGAGAAGAGTGACATTGCAAATGCAACAAAAAGACATTTTAGCCCACAGAGGCTAACAAGCTAATCACTCACAAGGCGCTAAGTGAATGGGCCACTAGCCATTTTCGAGTGAAGGTCTCTGGCAACCATCAAGCGAGTCATCAAGAAAGAACGTATTATCCAGTGTCAAACAACACGACTTAGAACGTAGACGCTTGCGACCTTGCGCATCTCCGAAGTTGAGAAAGCAGTTGTATGATTGGTTTTGTGGCGAGAAGGAGGAGCCGCAAAGATGCTGAAATATGTAAAGCGAAAATTTTTCTATGAGCAATTACCCAAGAAGTGCGGAAGACGGGCTCTCATATTTTCAAATGGGTGGGCCTTAGGATTCAAGCGTAGACATGGTATAGCATGACATGTAAAGCGCAGAAACCTCGGGCTTAACCCAGCTTAAGTTCAAAGAGCTCAAATTGAGACTTCTTAGATACGATAGAAGACGATCTCTTTTGTTCTCATGAGATTCTTTAAGACTATTTTGGGCAGTTTTGTTCCCATCATAATTTTGCATATGGTATAATTTTTTATTTAAAATTGGAAAAACAAAGCAACCCTACTATGTCAGACCTATTTCGATGCCACTCTAGACAATTCAAATGATCCTTTGTCTTCTTTTTGGGCGAAGCTTGAGCTCCGATTGGCATGCACCAAGCTAAGGCTCTGCCAGTCAAAAACTACCTCCCGTCGGTGTCCCCACGATCATATCACGCTCAGGCTCGGCCAATTTCAGGCTGGCAGGTCGCAAGGTAGATTGCGGCCTAGTCATATGCATGACTAGGCCTGCAAGTCTAGCTTGCAATTGGTCTGTCGTAATCTTAGTCGATCGAGCCAGTCCATAATTGATGATTTTGTGCCCGACGGGTGCTAAGCGGAGCTAAAGCATAAAAAAGAAAAAAAGCCAAAATTTCAAGGTGTTTAAATTGATATACCAGACTGTATAGTATTATGGTGTTATTTCACAGACCATCCGAGACGTTCCCTTGAGCGAGAGCAAAGCAAGGGGTGTGGAGGGGAGGGATGAGGGAGCTCGGAGTGAAATGGCAAGACCCAAGGCGATGTCGAGCGAGGGGAGGCTAGGGAGAAGTGAAGGAGGATGGAGCTCTTGCTACCCTTGTAGGAGTGAGTTAGGCGGGAGCGCCGCCAAGAACGGATGCGCCTCAACACGTTTTCCCTCACCGCATATCGAGATTTTTCGACGAACCACAAACCACCACATCCACAACTCTACGAACTCGTGAACTTCATGAACTAGGGATCAATCCATACACACAGCCCTATGGCAACCGTATAATCTTTATGAAGTAGAGATAAGTCCACACCCACATTCCTACGACAACCGTATGTACCTCACGAACCAAAGACACTGGTCCATACCCACACCTGGACACTTAAAGGGAGGGATTTTATACAAACATATAAAATCTGATTCGATGTTATTGATTTACTTAATAAAAATAAGGTATCTCTTTATGTATCACCAATAAGTAACAAGCACCGCCCAAAAGGGTTAGGGTCTCGTCATGGATGAAGTGCTTGGCTTTGGATGAGCGGGCTGAGCGCTTGGATGGGAGAGAGCTAGCAACGGTTTTGTGTGGAGTCTTGATGTCGTAGCGAGGGCATGATGGCTAAGATTCCGCTTCTACTCCGTTGTAAATAAAGAGTAGCATCTCATCCGAGGTGGCTGTAAGTAACGAAAAGATATGGTGTGAGGTGGCTGTAAGTCGTCAAGGACGGTGGGCTGCTTGGAGTTTGGAGCCTAGTATGTATTGAGAGGAAGATACCATTGTGAGGTTCCACTTCCCTTGCGCTTAGGAGTGAGTCGGCAAGAGCCAAGGCCACGTCGCTTCCACTGTTGCCTTGATCATGCTATTGTCTCGTGCAAGTGCCTCTCGAAGGAGCATCGGTGTCAAATTGCAAGAAGGGTCCATGAGAGGTGGGACGTCCTTAGCTCGGGCCTTCCTCATGTAGGCGCTCCTCCCTCTCACCAAAGAATCCTCTCCCAATTTAGACTATCTCCAAGCAAGTGCCGCCATCGCCATGTCGGCACATTGGAGGCTCCTCACCAATATGCATGTAGTTAGGCCTACCACATCCAGGCATGGTACTTTGAGTCCTTAGGAAAAGTTTTGTAGGAGAAGAAAGGGCAACATGTAACAAGAACAACTCTACCACGCGATGCTTGACGTGGAGGAGTTTGTGACAAAGCTGAAGCGCAAGTACATTTTTGTTGTGTGCAAGCAGCTGCAATAGCATGAGCATGGATTTTGTGCGTTTTAGAACGAGAGACGAGTCCACACCCACAGCCCTACAGCGACCGACAAGGAGGGGATTTTATAGAAATATATAAAATCTGATTCGATGTTATTGATTTATTAAATAAAATAATAAGGTATATCTATTGTGTACTACCAAAGTGACGAGCACCGCATAGGGTTTCGTCTGTGGGATGAAGCGCTTGGAGCTTGGGGTGGAAGTTTGACAAGCGGGGCTTGGCGCTTGGATGGGAGAGCTAGAAATGGTTTTGTGTGGAGTCTTGTTGCCATAGCCAGCATGGATGGCTAGCATTCCGCTTCTACTCCGTTGTAAATAAAAGAGTAGCATCTCATCCGAGGTGGCTGCGAGTTGTCAAGGACGGTGGGCTGCTTGGAGCCTAGCAGTGTTGAGAGGAAGAGATCGTTATCGCTCTACGAGTGGATTGACAAGACCAAAGGGCATGTTGAGAAAAATAAAGCATTGTGAGGTTCCACTTCCCTTGAGCTCGGAGTGAAATGGCAAGACCCAAGGCGATGTCGAGCACAGTTAGCTAGGCCTACCATAGCCGTGCTTGTTGCAACCGCTTTAAGTCTTAAGTGTTAGAATATCAAGATATACCTAGAATTAGGGTATTCTTATATTCTACTATAAAGAGATTATACATGACACCTACAGACACTAGCAAAGCTACCTATAAGCTATCTAGCTGCGTCTATGTCATAAGCACAATAGAGTCTATCTTGTATAGTCCGGTAGTGAGACTATTCATCTAATCTAGGAGGCCATTGGCCTTCTGCCTGAGAGCCTTCTATCCACTAGAGTAGCAAATGCTTGAATCTCTTACATTGAGGAAGAGTTCTATAGGAGAAGAATGGGCATACAACAAGTAAGTAACAAGAAGTTTTTACACTCGGCAATATCATATCGGGAAAAATCAAATGTCAATATAATACGACTAACGCCTTCTTCATATAATTTTTCACATAATATCGAGATAAATACAAAATATGAGGGTAGATATCGATAAAAGAGTCACTTTGGATCTATATATGTATGCATTGCTGTGCAGCAAATATATTTGGGAATGATGACTTCACACCAAGAGTGAGTACTTCCATATATGATTTATTTAGATTAGATTTTGTGTAATTTTTCTATTTTTTCTTTTTGTTTCATGTATACTATGCTTTGGGTACATGTGAGTACTTCCATATGTATTTGAATTCATTCATATTAGTTTTTCTATGATATTCTTCTTTTCTTTCTTCTTTATGGAATCGAGTACTTACAAATAAAATCTTTTGAATAGACTTGCAAGCATGAGAGCTACCAAGAGAAGAGTGACATTGCAAATGCAACAAAAAAAAGACATTTTAGCCCACAGAGAGGCTAACAAGCTAATCACTCACAAGGCGCTAAGTGAATGGGCCACTAGCCATTTTCGAGTGAAGGTCTCAGTGGCAACCATCAAGCGAGTCATCAAGAAAGAACGTATTATCCAGAGTGTCAAACAACACGACTTAGAACGTAGACGCTTGCGACCTTGTGCATCTCCTGAAGTTGAAAAACAGTTGTATGATTGGTTTGTGGCAGAGAAGGGAGGAGCCGCAAAAGATGCTGAAATATGTAAACAGGCGAAAATTTTCTATGAGCAATTACCAAGAAGTGCGGAATGACGGGCTCTCATATTTTCAAATGGGTGGGCCTTAGGATTCAAGCGTAGACATGGTATAGCATGACATGTAAAGCGAAAACCTCGGGCTTAACCTCAGCTTAAGTTCAAAGAGCTCAAATTGAGACTTCTTAGATACGATAGAAGACGATCTCTTTTGTTCTCATGAGATTCTTTAAGACTATTTTGGGCAGTTTTGTTCCCATCATAATTTTGCATATGGTATAATTTTTTATTTAAAATTGGAAAAAACAAAGCAACCCTACTATCTTGTACCTATTTCGATGCGACTCTAGACAATTCAAATGATCCTTTGTCTTCTTTTGGGCGAAGCTTGAGCTCGATTGGCATGCACCAAGCTAAGGCTCGCCATCAAAACTACCTCCGTCGGTGTCCCCACGATCATATCACGCCAGCTCGGCCAATTTCGGTCGGTGTAGGTAGATTGCGGCCTAGTCATATGCATGACTAGGCCCGCAAGTCTAGCTTGCAATTGGTCTGTCGTAATCTTAGTCGATCGAGCCACCCATAATTGATGATTTTGTGCCCGACGGTGCTAAGCGAGCTAAAGCATAAAAAGAAAAAGCCAAAATTTCAAGGTGTTTAAATTGATATACCAGAGTATAGTATTATGGTGTTATTTCACGACCATCCGAGACGTTCCCTTGAGCGAGAGCAAAGAAAGCAAGGGGTGTGGAGGGGAGGGATGAGGGGAGGATGAGGGGAGGCTAGGGAGAAGTGAAGGAGGATGGAGCTCTTGCTACCCTTGTAGGAGTGAGTTAGGCGTGAGCGCCGCCAAGAACGGATGCGCCTCAACACGCTTTCCTCACCGGCATATCGAGATTTTTCGACGAACCACAAACCACCACATCCACAACTCTACGGCAACTCGTGAACTTCATGAACTAGGGATCAATCCATACACACAGCCCTATGGCAACCGTATAATCTTTATGAAGTAGAGATAAGTCCACACCCACATTCCTCGACAACCGTATGTACCTCACGAACCAAAGACACTGGTCCATACCCACACCCTCGGACACTTAAAGGGAGGATTTTATACAAACATATAAAATCTCGACGATATTATTGATTTACTTAATAAAATAAGGTATCTCTTTATGTATCACCAATAAGTAACAAGCACCGCCAAAAGCGAAGTTAGGGTCTCGTCCATGGATGAAGTGCTTGGCTTTGGATGAGCGCTTGGATGGGAGAGAGCTAGCAACGGTTTTGTGTGGAGTCTTGATGTCGTAGCGAGGGCATGATGGCTAAGATTCCACTTGTACTGCTGTAAGTAACGAAAAGATATGGTGTGAGGTGGCTGTAAGTCGTCAAGGACGGTGGGCTGCTTGGAGTTTGGAGCCTAGTATGTATTGAGAGGAAGATACCATTGTGAGGTTCCACTTCCCTTGCGCTTAGGAGTGAGTCGGCAAGAGCCAAGGCCACGTCGCTTCCACTGTTGCCTTGATCATGCTGTTGTCTCAGGCAAGTGCCTCTCAGCAAGGAGCATCAGTGTCAAATTGCAAGAAGGGTCCATGAGAGGTGGGACGTCCTTTAGCTCTAGGCCTTCCTCATGTAGGCGCTCCCTCCCTCTCACCAAAGAATCCTCTCTCCGAATTTAAACTATCTCCAAGCAAGTGCCGCTCATCGCCATGTCGGCACATTGGAGGCTCCTTACCAACATGCATGTAGTTAGGCCTACCACATCTAGGCATGGTACTTTGAGTCCTTAGGAAAAGTTTTGTAGGAGAAGAAAGGGCAACATGTAACAAGAACAACTCTACCACGCGATGCTTGACGTGGAGGAGTTTGTGACAAAGTCAAGCGCAAGTACATTTTGTTGTGTGCAAGCAGAGCATGAGCATGGATTTTGTGCGTTTAGAGCGAGACGAGTCCACACCCACCTACGGACACTTAAAGGGAGGGATTTTATAGAAATATATAAAATCTGATTCGATGTTATTGATTTATTAAATAAAATAATAAGGTATATCTATTGTGTACTACCAAAGTGACGAGCACCGCATAGGGTTTCGTCTGGGATGAAGCGCCGCTTTGGAGCTTGGGGTGGAAGTTTGACAAGGTGGCTTGGCGCTTGGATGGGAGAGCTAGAAATGGTTTTGTGTGGAGTCTTGTTGCCATAGCCAGCATGGATGGCTAGCATTCCGGCTTCTACTCCGTTGTAAATAAAAGAGTAGCATCTCATCCGAGGTGGCTGCGAGTTGTCAAGGACGGTGGGCTGCTTGGAGCCTAGCACGGTGTTGAGAGGAAGAGATCGTTATCAGGCTCTACGAGTGGATTGACAAGACCAAAGGGCATGTTGAGAAAAATAAAGCATTGTGAGGTTCCACTTCCCTTGAGCTCAGGAGTGAAATGGCAAGACCCAAGGCGATGTGCTGAGCCTGTAGTTAGCTAGGCCTACCATAGCCAGGCTTGTTGCAACTGCTGCTTTAAGTCTTAAGTGTTAGAATATCAAGATATACCTAGAATTAGGGTATTCTTATATTCTACTATAAAGAGATTATACATGACACCTACAGACACTAGCAAAGCTACCTATAAGCTATCTAGCTGCGTCTATGTCATAAGCACAATAGAGTCTATCTTGTATAGTCCGGTAGTGAGACTATTCATCTAATCTAGGAGGCCATTGGCCTCGAGAGCCTTCTATCCACTAGAGTAGCAAATGCTTGAATCTCTTACATTGAGGAAGAGTTCTATAGGAGAAGAATGGGCATACAACAAGTAACAAGAAGTTTTTACACTCGGCAATATCATATCAGGGAAAAAATCAAATGTCAATATAATACGACTAACGTCTTCTTCATATAATTTTTTCACATAATATCGAGATAAATACAAAATATGAGGGTAGATATCGATAAAAGAGTCACTTTGGATCTATATATGTATGCATTGCTGTGCAGCAAATATATTTGGGAATGATGACTTCACACCAAGAGTGAGTACTTCCATATATGATTTATTTAGATTAGATTTTGTGTAATTTTTCTATTTTTTTCTTTTTTTGTTTCATGTATACTGTACAGTTTGGGTACATGTGAGTACTTCCATATGTATTTGAATTCATTCATATTAGTTTTTCTATGATATTCTTCTTTTCTTTCTTCTTTATGGAATCGAGTACTTACAAATAAAATCTTTTGAATAGACTTGCAAGCATGAGAGCTACCAAGAGAAGAGTGACATTGCAAATGCAACAAAAAGACATTTTAGCCCACAGAGGCTAACAAGCTAATCACTCACAAGGCGCTAAGTGAATGGGCCACTAGCCATTTTCGAGTGAAGGTCTCTGGCAACCATCAAGCGAGTCATCAAGAAAGAACGTATTATCCAGTGTCAAACAACACGACTTAGAACGTAGACGCTTGCGACCTTGCGCATCTCACGAAGTTGAGAAACAGTTGTATGATTGGTTTTGTGGCGAGAAGGGAGGAGCCGCAAAAGATGCTGAAATATGTAAACAGAAAATTTTTCTATGAGCAATTACCAAGAAGTGCGGAACAAACGGGCTCTCATATTTTCAAATGGGTGGGCCTTAGGATTCAAGCGTAGACATGGTATAGCATGACATGTAAAGCGCAGAAAACCTCGGGCTTAACCTCAGCTTAAGTTCAAAGAGCTCAAATTGAGACTTCTTAGATAATGATAGAAGACGATCTCTTTTGTTCTCATGAGATTCTTTAAGACTATTTTGGGCAGTTTTGTTCCCATCATAATTTTGCATATGGTATAATTTTTTATTTAAAATTGGAAAAAACAAAGCAACCCTACTATGTCAGTACCTATTTCGATGCCGACTCTAGACAATTCAAATGATCCTTTGTCTTCTTTTGGGCGAAGCTTGAGCTCCGATTGGCATGCACCAAGCTAAGGCTCGCGATCAAAACTACCTCCGTCGGTGTCCCCACGATCATATCACGCCAGCTCGGCCAATTTCAGTGGCGGTCGCATAGATTGCGGCCTAGTCATATGCATGACTAGGCCTGCAAGTCTAGCTTGCAATTGGTCTGTCGTAATCTTAGTCGATCGAGCCAGTCCATAATTGATGATTTTGTGCCCGACGGGTGCTAAGCGGAGCTAAAGCATAAAAAAGAAAAAAAGCCAAAATTTCAAGGTGTTTAAATTGATATACCAGACTGTATAGTATTATGGTGTTATTTCACAGACCATCTGAGACGTTCCCTTGAGCGAGAGCAAAGAAAGCAAGGGGGTGTGGAGGGGGGGATGAGGGGAGCTCGAATACAGACAGCGAGGGAGGCTAGGGGAGAAGTGAAGGAGGATGGAGCTCTTGCTACCCTTGTAGGAGTGAGTTAGGGCAGGAGCGCCGCCAGCAACGGATGCGCCTCAACACGTTTTCCCTCACCGGCATATCGAGATTTTTTCAGACGAACCACAAACCACCCACATCCACAACTCTACAACTCGTGAACTTCATGAACTAGGGATCAATCCATACACAGCCCTATGGCAACCGTATAATCTTTATGAAGTAGAGATAAGTCCACACCCACATTCCTCGACAACCGTATGTACCTCACGAACCAAAGACACGGTCCATACCCACACCCTACGGACACTTAAAGGGAGGGATTTTATACAAACATATAAAATCTCGACGATATTATTGATTTACTTAATAAAATAAGGTATCTCTTTATGTATCACTAATAAGTAACAAGCACCGCCAAAAACTGGGTTAGGGTCTCGTCCGCGGATGAAGCGCCGCTTTGGAGCTTGGGGTGGAAGTTTGACAAGCGGGGCTGAGCGCTTGGATGGGAGAGAGCTAGCAACGGTTTTGTGTGGAGTCTTGATGTCGTAGCCAGAGGGCATGATGGCTAAGATTCCAGCTTGTACTCTGTTGTAAGTAACGAGCAGCATATGGTGTGAGGTGGCCTGTAAGTCGTCAAGGACGGTGGGCTGCTTGGAGTTTGGAGCCTAGTATGTATTGAGAGGAAGATACCATTGTGAGGTTCCACTTCCCTTGCGCTTAGGAGTGAGTCGGCAAGAGCCAAGGCCACGTGCTGCTTCCACCTGTTGCCTTGATCATGCTGTTGTCTCAGGCAAGTGCCTCTCAGCAAGGAGCATCAGTGTCAAATTGCAAGAAGGGTCCATGAGAGGTGGGACGTCCTTAGCTGGGCCTTCCTCATGTAGGCGCCCTCCCTCTCACCAAAGAATCCTCTCCCGAATTTAGACTATCTCCAAGCAAGTGCCGCTCATCGCCATGTCGGCACATTGGAGGCTCCTCACCAATATGCATGTAGTTAGGCCTACCACATCCGGGCATGGTACTTTGAGTCCTTAGGAAAAGTTTTGTAGGAGAAGAAAGGGCAACATGTAACAAGAACAACTCTACCACGCGATGCTTGACGTGGAGGAGTTTGTGACAAAGTCAAGCGCAAGTACATTTTGTTGTGTGCAAGCCGCAGAGCATGAGCATGGATTTTGTGCGTTTTAGAGCGAGAGCAAAAGCAAGGGGTGTGGAGGGGAGGGATGAGGGAGCTCGAATACTGACACGAGGGGAGGCTAGGGAGAAGTGAAGGAGGATGGAGCTCTTGCTACCCTTGTAGGAGTGAGTTAGGGCGAGCGCCGCCAACGGATGCGCCTCAACACGCTTTCCCTCAAGCATATCGAGATTTTTCGACGAACCACAAACCACCATCCACAACTCTCACAACTCTGTGAACTTCATGAACTAGGGATCAATCCATACACAGCCCTCTGACGACAAGGAGGGATTTTATAGAAATATATAAAATCTGATTCGATGTTATTGATTTATTAAATAAAATAATAAGGTATATCTATTGTGTACTACCAAAGTGACGAGCACCGCATAGGGTTTCGTCATGGGATGAAGTGCTTCGCTTTGCAGCTTGGGGTGGAAGTTTGACAAGCAAGGCTTGGCGCTTGGATGGGAGAGCTAGAAATGGTTTTGTGTGGAGTCTTGTTGCCAATAGCGAACGGCATGGATGGCTAGCATTCTGGCTTCTACTCTGTTGTAAATAAAGAGTAGCATCTCATCTGAGGTGGCCTGCGAGTTGTCAAGGACGGCGGGCTGCTTGGAGCCTAGCACGGTGTTGAGAGGAAGAGATCGTTATCAGGCTCTACGAGTGAATTGACAAGACCAAAGGGCGTGTTGAGAAAAATAGAGCATTGTGAGGTTCCACTTCCCTTGAGCTCAGGAGTGAAATGGCAAGACCCAAGGCGATGTCGAGCTCAGAGTTAGCTAGGCCTACCATAGCCGGGCTTGTTGCAACCGCTTTAAGTCTTAAGTGTTAGAATATCAAGATATACCTAGAATTAGGGTATTCTTATATTCTACTATAAAGAGATTATACATGACACCCATGACACTAGCAAAGCTACCTATAAGCTATCTAGCTGCCTATGTCATAAGCACAATAGAGTCTATCTTGTATAGTCCGGTGGTGAGACTATTCATCTAATCTAGGAGGCCATTGGCCTTCCGAGAGCCTTCTATCCACTAGAGTAGCAAATGCTTGAATCTCTTACATTGAGGAAGAGTTCTATAGGAGAAGAATGGGCATACAACAAGTAAGTAACAAGAAGTTTTTACACTCGGCAATATCATATCGGAAAAATCAAATGTCAATATAATACGACTAACGCCTTCTTCATATAATTTTTCACATAATATCGAGATAAATACAAAATATGAGGGTAGATATCGATAAAAGAGTCACTTTGGATCTATATATGTATGCATTGCTGTGCAGCAAATATATTTGGGAATGATGACTTCACACCAAGAGTGAGTACTTCCATATATGATTTATTTAGATTAGATTTTGTGTAATTTTTCTATTTTTTCTTTTTTGTTTCATGTATACTATGCAGTTTGGGTACATGTGAGTACTTCCATATGTATTTGAATTCATTCATATTAGTTTTTCTATGATATTCTTCTTTTCTTTCTTCTTTATGGAATCAGTACTTACAAATAAAATCTTTTGAATAGACTTGCAAGCATGAGAGCTACCAAGAGAAGAGTGACATTGCAAATGCAACAAAAAGACATTTTAGCCCACGAGAGGCTAACAAGCTAATCACTCACAAGGCGCTAAGTGAATGGGCCACTAGCCATTTTCGAGTGAAGGTCTCGGTGGCAACCATCAAGCGAGTCATCAAGAAAGAACGATTATCCAGTGTCAAACAACACGACTTAGAACGTAGACGCTTGCGACCTTGTGCATCTCCGAAGTTGAGAAACAGTTGTATGATTGGTTTGTGGCGAGAAGGGAGGAGCCGCAAAAGATGCTGAAATATGTAAACAGCGAAAATTTTTCTATGAGCAATTACCAAGAAGTGCGAACAGACGGGCTCTCATATTTTCAAATGGGTGGGCCTTAGGATTCAAGCGTAGACATGGTATAGCATGACATGTAAAGCGCAGAAACCTCGGCTTAACCTCAGCTTAAGTTCAAAGAGCTCAAATTGAGACTTCTTAGATACGTATAGAAGACGATCTCTTTTTTTTCTCATGAGATTCTTTAAGACTATTTTGGGCAGTTTTGTTCCCATCATAATTTTGCATATGGTATAATTTTTTTTATTTAAAAATTGGAAAAAAAGCAACCCTACTATGCTGTACCTATTTCGATGCCAGCTCTAGACAATTCAAATGATCCTTTGTCTTCTTTTTGGGCGAAGCTTGAGCTTCGATTGGCATGCACCAAGCTAAGGCTCTGCCAGTCAAAAACTACCTCCCGTCGGTGTCCCCACGATCATATCACGCTCAGGCTCGGCCAATTTCAGTGGCGGTCGCAGTAGATTGCGGCCTAGTCATGCATGACTAGGCCCGCAAGTCTAGCTTGCAATTGGTCTGTCGTAATCTTAGTCGATCGAGCCACCCATAATTGATGATTTTGTGCCCGACGGTGCTAAGCGAGCTAAAGCATAAAAAGAAAAAGCCAAAATTTCAAGGTGTTTAAATTGATATACCGGTGTATAGTATTATGGTGTTATTTCACGACCATCCGAGACGTTCCCTTGAGCGAGAGCAAAGAAAGCAAGGGGTGTGGAGGGGAGGATGAGGGAGCTCGAATCTGACGAGGGGAGGCTAGGGAGAAGTGAAGGAGGATGGAGCTCTTGCTACCCTTGTAGGAGTGAGTTAGGGCAGGAGCGCCGCCAGCAACGGATGCGCCTCAACACGTTTTCCCTCACCGCATATCGAGATTTTTCAGACGAACCACAAACCAGTCCACATCCACAACTCTACGGCAACTCTGTGAACTTCATGAACTAGGGATCAATCCATACACACAGCCCTATGGCAACCGTATAATCTTTATGAAGTAGAGATAAGTCCACACCCACATTCCTACGACAACCGTATGTACCTCACGAACCAAAGACACTGGTCCATACCCACAGCCCTACGGACACTTAAAGGGAGGGGATTTTATACAAACATATAAAATCTGATTCGATGTTATTGATTTACTTAATAAAAATAAGGTATCTCTTTTATGTATCACCAATAAGTAACAAGCACCAAAAGCGAAGTTAGGGTCTCGTCCGCGGGATGAAGTGCTTGGCTTTGGATGAGCGCTTGGATGGGAGAGAGCTAGCAACGGTTTTGTGTGGAGTCTTGATGTCGAGCGAGGGCATGATGGCTAAGATTCCAGCTTGTACTCTGTTGTAACGAAAGATATGGTGTGAGGTGGCTGTAAGTCGTCAAGGACGGTGGGCTGCTTGGAGTTTGGAGCCTAGTATGTATTGAGAGGAAGATACCATTGTGAGGTTCCACTTCCCTTGCGCTTAGGAGTGAGTCGGCAAGAGCCAAGGCCACGTCGCTTCCACTGTTGCCTTGATCATGCTATTGTCTCGTGCAAGTGCCTCTCGAAGGAGCATCGGTCAAATTGCAAGAAGGGTCCATGAGAGGTGGGACGTCCTTAGCTCTGGGCCTTCCTCATGTGGCGCTCCCTCCCTCTCACCAAAGAATCCTCTCCCCGAATTTAGACTATCTCCAAGCAAGTGCCGCTCATCGCCATGTCGGCACATTGGAGGCTCCTCACCAATATGCATGTAGTTAGGCCTACCACATCCAGGCATGGTACTTTGAGTCCTTAGGAAAAGTTTTGTAGGAGAAGAAAGGGCAACATGTAACAAGAACAACTCTACCACGCGATGCTTGACGTGGAGGAGTTTGTGACAAAGCTGAAGCGCAAGTACATTTTTGTTGTGTGCAAGTGATGAAAATCATACACTAGGCTCTTGAGAAAGAGATTCTTATATGACAATTGATTTAATACAAAATACAAAGCCTATTTATAGGCAAGGTGGTTAGGAGGTTAGGTGGTTACAACCATAAGTAGTTGTAACCATCAAGTAGTTATAACTACCCTAACCATTAACTACCTAGAGCAACTAACTAGTAACTACTTAATGCCCTAGGTAGATAAAGATGATTAAGTTAGGTACCCTAGTGAATAGTGCCCTAACCTAATCTATTTCATTACTCCCACTCACTATGAACGTGGGTGAGAGAACTACCATTAAAATGAGGCCTAAAATGTCAATAGACTCCCACTAAATAACAAGCTATAAGCCTAAGAAAAGTAATCAAAACTTAAGCTATGAAAAGAAAGCGGAAATAAGTTTAAGAACCTAAACAAATTTTAAGAGAACTTAAACCAATTAATAAAACAAGTAAGTAACGAAAGATATGGTGTGAGGTGGCTGTAAGTCGTCAAGGACGGTGGGCTGCTTGGAGCCTAGTATGTATTGAGAGGAAGATACCATTGTGAGGTTCCACTTCCCTTGCGCTTAGGAGTGAGTTAGGCCTACCACATCCACAACTCTACCACGCGATGCTTGGAGCCTAGCACGGTGTTGAGAGGAAGATACCATTGTGAGGTTCCACTTCCCTTGAGCTCGGAGTGAAATGGCAAGACCCAAGGCGATGTCGAGCGAGGGCATGAGCATGGATTTTGTGCGTTTTAGAACGAGAGACGAGTCCACAAGCCCGGGCCGGTGAATGCTCAACTCGAACACGCCATGCCGCAATTCCTTCACGACATGGTGTGGAGGGGAGGGATTTTGTGTAATTTTTCACATAATATCGAGATAAATACAAAGCCTATTTATAGGCAAGGTGGTTACAACCATAAGTAGTTGTAACCATCAAGCAGACATCTTGCCGCCAAAGCTCGGTCTTCAATCATCTTGTAGACCTCCAAGAAATGAGAGAACGTTGATGGAGGAGGAAGGCCCGATGGGGCCTCCCCGTGAGTGCCGAGGTCAAGATCCCGCATCCAGTAGCTGTAAATTTTGATGCCTGTGTTGCCTTAATGTTGTTCTTCTCCTGTGCAGGTAAAAGGGTGTTAAGGGGACATAGCCCTTCCTCCACTGCCTCCCATAGCAGAAGTGAGGACACTGAGAGAGCAAAACGGCCACCAGATCTAGCTTCATTGTTCAAGCCTCCACCAATTGTTTGCATATCGACGGATTCGGAAGATGATCCAGCATATGAAGATGACAAATTCCAAATTGATTCGGAGGAGATGGAGGTGTCCAGCGGTGCTGCCCACAAACTTGCAAAGTCACCAATTGTTGAGCAGCCTGTCGCAGAGGAGCCTGTTGCTGAAGGAAGTCCCTCATGGAGGTCACGTGCAGTGCGTCGGGAAAAATTTCTTCATCCTGAGCACGCTGAAAGCTTCAAAGCCGCCTCAGTAAGTAGCTCGATTGAAATTTCACCGCAACATAAATGACCGACATTTCCTCGTATTGACAGGATATGAAGAAATTCTTAAGGAAGTGAGGATTGCGATAGGAAAAGTGGACCAAAATAGGGAAACGAAATAGGAGAAAAGAAAATATGTAAGAGCGTTTAGTAAAACTAAAACAAAAAACTCCTACTATATTATCCTATTTATATGGTTGGTTTATTAACCTAAAACTAAATTGTATTTCTTTTTAGGTTTAGACAAATGTATTGGGACTGGAGGTATAAAGGTGGCTCCCGGTGAAAGTGGGAAAAGGAATACATATGAGATCCGATTCTCTATTGCCTAAAGCTGATCTAGCCAAAATGTGTATTTAATATGTCCCGGGATATTGAAATCGAAGCCCAGAGTATACATGCCAACAAAGGCATTCATATGGTGGCTAGGCTGTAAGCCATGTGAGGAATATGAGGGGCACACAAAACACATCTATTGTGAGTGCCCTAAGTGCCACAATTAACCGCATTTAATTAGTGCAAAATCTAATTATTATAAATTATTAAAACTGATTACTTATATGTACTAGGTTCATTTTGGAAACTCAGAGGAGGATAGAGAATACAATGAGGACTGTGTAGAGATAGAGAAGAACTTAATGAATTGGACAAAATACTTGACCTTTAGGAGATCTATTTTTAATGCCCAATAAAGTTTTTCTTCTTAATCAACCAAGGTTAGGGTGATTTAACATACACTATGCCTAAACTTCTCATGTGTTTGTTTTGTAAATCTTGTCCTAAAGACTTAGTTAGGATATCAATTTGGGTTCTCATGGGTTTGGACATAACTTATGTTTATTGTCTTATTTTCTAGCATTTCTCGAATGTAGTGATATTCAACGGCTATATGCTTGGTCCGAGAGTGAAAGATGGGGTTTCTAGCTAAGGCTATGGCTCCCTGCTATCACTAAATAGAGGAGTGGGATCATTCGAGGATGACCAAGTTCACTTAAAGCTAACTGCTTGACAATATCCTTGGAAACCGAGGTTAGGACTCTATATTCGGACTCGTGCCAGGAGGGCAATGGTTGGTTGTTTCTTACTTGACCATGATATGGGTGCTCCTCCGGTAATAATATGTAACGATCACGGACTTGTATCAGGATCGCGCATAATCATCGCAAATGCTAGAATTAACCGGGATGCCGGGTCGATGCTAAACATTAATCCAGGTGCATAGTGCCTTTGAGATATCTAAATATTCGTTGATGATGCCCAATGTTCTCTTCCAGGGTTTTCAAGAAATTGGGAACATGCACTAACTTCGAAGGAGATGTCGGGTCTTGTAAAATTGCTTAAATAAATCAAGGTACCCACCACATGTCTATAAGGGACTGCTAACATCTCTTGTTTTTCCGCATCTGTTTGAGGGCTCATAGCTTTAGTGAGCCGAATGCCACTTGCAAATGGTGTAGTGGATGGCTTAGCATCTTCAAGTCCAAACTTGGCTAAGCTTTCTTTTATATACTTAGTTTGTACTAAGCTTAAAGTTTTGTTGCCTCTATCCCTTATAATATTAACCCCAAGGGCATAAGTCATCTCTCCTAAATCGGTCATTTCAAAATGACTTTAACCATGCCTTGGTTTCATTTAAGAGAGAGAGTGAGGATGAGGCCATAAATAAGTCTCAACATAGAGCGGAGATATAGAAAATCACTACGATTTCAATATGTACATGCTAGCATCCGCTTGCTTTGTCGAAAGCCTCGGTTAACTAGCTTGACATGTATGACGTTCCATTCTTTGCTCGATTGTTATAAAGGCATTTAATGAGTTTGCATACCAAGTCTTCCTTTCCCTTGACCTCATAGCCCTCGGCTGTTTCATATAATTTCTTCTGCACGCCCATGAAGGTATCTTTGACGCCCATCATATGGAGGTGTAGGTCATATTGTGCAAGGCAAAGATCATTCTTAGGGAGGCAAACTTGGCAACCGGTGCATAGGTGGCCTGTGTAATCTAAACCATAACTGGTAAACCCTCTTGCCACTAAGCGTGCCTTATATCTTTCTATGGAACCATCGCCTTTCTTTTTATTTTGAATACCCACTTGCTAGTCACTATCTTTCTTCCCTTAGGTGGTTTCACTAATTCCATGTAGAATTCTTGACTAATGAGACTAATCTATTACTATTTCCACAAGTCTTTCTCGGGAGGAAAATGCTTGTTTTAAGGTAAGCGGCGGATCAACTGTGGGCTTTGAGCCTTGATGATAAGGTGAAAAGGAGGGATCATCTATGGTAGCAAGGTATCCAAGGGGTGGTTCCTTCCATCTGCAGTCTGGAATGTTAGGTCTAGTTCTCGGTTGTACCTCGCGTGTTGTTGTGGAATATTTTCTTCAATGTCGACTTCCTCATGAGTGGCTCTTGTGTTGGTGAGTCGACTCATCTTCGTCTTCCAATCTCGTCATCATGCACAATTGCTCATTCTGGATAATGAAATCGCCCCGAGATGATAGTCATCCTCAAGTGGAGAGGTTCTTGTGTGCGGATGTGTAGTAGGTCGACGTGGAATATGTTCTATCAGCCTCCTCCTCCCGCAGTAGGTTCAACAAAAGGAACGCAAAATGGAGCGGATGAAGGTGACATATTCATCATCATCAAAAGATGAGGACCCGTTGCATCGAAGGAACATCGAGAGTGGTGAGCTCCCACAAGGGGAAAGTAAAGGGGACTCATGAAAAGTCACGCTCGGCATAGATAATTTGTGGAAGGTGGAATAACTTATATCCTTTGATGCCTTAGATAGCCAATGAAAGTATACTTGGCTGCAGGTCTAACTTCTTGCGTTGTACTTTGGGTATAAAACATACGCAGTGATCCAAAATCAAGATGGTCAATGGAGGCTTGACGGAAAGCTTCATAAGGTGTCATACCTTGACCGCAGAGGTGGGCCGATTGAGGAGATACGTTTGTCATAATGGCCTCAATAACTCTTGGATAGTTGGGCTTGGTGAGCAAGCAACGGATCTCTTGTAGGTGTAAATTCTTATTCTCTGACGCCATTTTGAGGAGTGTGTACAGTTGAGTTCCGAGCTATTCCTTCAGCTCGGCAAAAATCAGCAAAATTATTGGATGTAAACTCGCCACCATTTTCGAACGCAATGTTTTGAGTTTCTTATCCGTAGTCGCTTCACATCATGTAATCCTTGAAAAGAAAGGGGCTTTTGTGTCTCGGGATATAGGTGAGGACAAAACGAGAGTAATCATCAATGAAGGTTAAAAAGTATCGCAACCACTAAATGAAGGCGAAATGGGACCACAAATGTCGATGAACCAACTCAAGAGGTGCCTTAGCACTGTGGAGATGGGTTATGAAAAGGAGCTTGGTGCTTTGGTGACAACAAGCTTCACACCAAGAGGGGTTCTATCTTGGAGAGGAGGTGATAAAAATTTCCCTTAGACATTTGGATCGGCTATTAGGATGACCTAAACGGCGCCAAAGCATAGTATGGGAGGAGGTGAGAATTTTGGGAAGCTACATTGATGAGATGTGAGGGACCCACTTGACCGAGAGTTTGTATAGTCCATCTTCTAGTGTAAGCGATGGTGTGCGACTTACTTGATAGATAAGAAAGAAGACAAATATCCTTGGAGGAGAATTTGCATGCTATGTTCAACACAAACTAGCGGTGACACTAGGTTTTTACACATGGATGGTACATGGAGGACATGAGAGAGAGAGAACTTGGCACAAGAGCATCGAGAACGAACCTACATGTGAGGTTATGATCATCGCCGATCTTTGATGTCCATATCGAGTAAGACTCAAAAGAGTTTAAGTTGTGACAGATATGAGATGTAACGTTGTCTAAATACCAATATTGGTTGAGGGCTTGGATGATGCCAAGCATCAGGTGAATGCTTGATTTTCTGAGCTCTTTTCTTGCAACATTTGCTCGGTGCCTCCTTCTTGGGCTCTTTTCTTCTTCTTGTGATCCTTCTCCATGTGATTGATTTGCACCAATTACAATAACTCCAGCCTTCTTCTTACCTCTTGAGTGGAAGAAGCGGTTCTATGGGATTTGGCCTAGGAGGAAAGGGTCTTCCGCCTCGGCCCCCGCCCTCTTCCCACCGCCTCGCGTAAACATCACGTAGATCGCGATTCTCTTGTCGACGGTGCATCCTCAGCTATAATGGCTCAATTAATTCCATCGATATCCGGTGAGCCGATTCGTCTTTCTCATGCGGCTCTAAGGACGCATTTTGTGTTGTCACAAAGGACCTATAGGAGGGTGGTAAGGAGGCAAGGAGAGCAATAAAAGCTGCTTTCTCGATGAAGTTTCTCGTCGGATGATGCTTGATTATTCTTAGCAACACGGAAAGCGTGATATGATGATCAATGGAATCATTCTCCTTCATTTTCGGGTTGTGGAGATGACGGGCGATCAATAAGCTCATCCGTCTTTAGAGGCATATAATTGAGCTAGCGCTCCACGTATTGAGATGTGCGGCTCCACGAAACTTGGCGTACCATGAATTGGTAAGACCTTGAAGAAGGATATCTGGGCCCTTAAGTCCTTAGCGTCCCATTCTTCATGTTTATCTTCGTCCCAAAGGTGTCGGTCTCGGTTCCTCGACAATATTCCATAGGCCATGACTTCACACTCCTTCTCGGTCTTGCCTACATCATATCCTCTTCCATTGAATCTATCTTTCTCCATGAAGTTGTGTGCTTGAAACAAAGTGGTGGGCTTTGATTCGGTGCAACTTCTTCTTCTCCTTCTCTTTTGAACTTTTCAAGTTCATCTTGCCATTGGCTGCTCTTCTTGAGCCATACATTCCAGGCTTCAATATATCTTGCTCTTCGCAATTTCTTTCTTTCGAAGAAGTCTACGGTGAGACATTCGGTGTGTTTATTGATGCAGATGCATGTACTTGACACGACGACTTCCGCTTGTATTAGCGGAGAGGAAGCGTGAGCAATTATAGCATTTCTTCAAGGGAATCATGCATAGTCATCAAAATCTGTGGGCTTACAAGTGAGTTGGATCTATTGGCTCTTGGGAGGCGGTTCATGAAGGCGTCGATGATTGAATGTAATTGATCGGTTAGATAATTCAATCTATCATTAGTAGCAATATGAAGAATTACGCTCTAATGGAGTCAAGAGATCGCTGCGGATGATCCGGGTTAGGAGTGAAGACCTTTGGCCTATGCTTAATGTACTTAAAATAGGCGACTCAATGGCGCTAGATTGCAAAAGGTCAAAGGAAGTTAGGAGATCTTTTGCGTGATTTATGTTACCTACTCTATCTCAGACTTAGAAACAAGGGCTTCTATGAGCGACACTTGTGCTTCAACAACATCAATTTCGGGGCGTTGAGATCAAAGTTTTCCTCTGAATTGCAAATAGTCAGGTTGTTGTTGTCTCTTATTCTTGAAGCCTTGATCTTTCTCTATACTCTTGTTTCTGGGATTGATACAATCCATGGAGGGCAAACAGAGGTGAATCAGTGCATCATTAACGTGTTGTGCTCCCTCAAGTTGGTTGCTATTCAAAGCGAGGTCTCCATGCTCCATGATCTTGTTGGAAAAGCTAAAGATGCAGATGCATTGAGGAGAGAGGAGCCTTGAGAAAAAGCAAGCAAGGTGCTCAAGCACAAGGAGCTGTGCTCGATACCATGATGAAAATCATACACTAGGCTCTTGAGAAGAGATTCTTATATGACAATTGATTTAATACAAAATACAAAGCTATTTATAGGCAAGGTGGTTAGGAGGTTAGGTGGTTACAACCATAAGTAGTTGTAACCATCAAGTTAACTACCTAACCAACTAACTACCTAGGAAAAGTTTTGTGCCTAGGTAGATAAAATGATTAAATTAGTACCCTAGTGAATAGTGCTAAGCCTAATATTTTTTATGGCAGCAAATGCATGAGCATGGATTTTGCGTTTAGAGCGAGACGAGTCCACCCACGACCCTGGCCGAGCAAGGGAGGATTTTATAGAAATATATAAAATCGATTCGATGTTATTGATTTATTAAATAAAATAATAAGGTATATCTATTGTGTACTACCAAAGTGACGAGCATAGGGTTTCGTCGTGGGATGAGCGCTTCGCTTTGGAGCTTGTGGAAGTTTGACAAGCGGGGCTTGGCGCTTGGATGGAGAGCTAGAAATGGTTTTGTGTGGAGTCTTGTTGCCATAGCCAGCGGCATGGATGGCTAGCATTCGGCTTCTACTCCGTTGTAAATAAAGAGTAGCATCTCATCGGTGGCTGCGAGTTGTCAAGGACTGCTTGGAGCCTATGCAGTGTTGAGAGGAAGAGATCGTTATCGCTCTGAGTGGATTGACAAGACCAAAGGGCATGTTGAGAAAAATAAAGCATTGTGAGGTTCCACTTCCCTTGAGCTCGGGAGTGAAATGGCAAGACCAAGGCGATGTCGAGCACAGTTAGCTAGGCCTACCATAGCCGTGCTTGTTGCAAGCTAACGCTTTAAGTCTTAAGTGTTAGAATATCAAGATATACCTAGAATTAGGGTATTCTTATATTCTACTATAAAGAGATTATACATGACTGGACACTAGCAAAGCTACCTATAAGCTATCTAGGCTGCGTCTATGTCATAAGCACAATAGAGTCTATCTTGTATAGTCCGGTGGTGAGACTATTCATCTAATCTAGGAGGCCATTGGCCTTCGAGAGCCTTCTATCCACTAGAGTAGCAAATGCTTGAATCTCTTACATTGAGGAAGAGTTCTATAGAAGAATGGGCATACAACAAGTAAGTAACAAGAAGTTTTTACACTCTGGCAATATCATATCGGGAAAAAATCAAATGTCAATATAATACGACTAACGTCTTCTTCATATAATTTTTCACATAATATCGAGATAAATACAAAATATGAGGGTAGATATCGATAAAAGAGTCACTTTGGATCTATATATGTATGCATTGCTGTGCAGCAAATATATTTGGGAATGATGACTTCACACCAAGAGTGAGTACTTCCATATATGATTTATTTAGATTAGATTTTGTGTAATTTTTCTATTTTTTCTTTTTTGTTTCATGTATACTATGCTTTGGGTACATGTGAGTACTTCCATATGTATTTGAATTCATTCATATTAGTTTTTCTATGATATTATTCTTAGCAACACGGAAGCTGATATGATGATCAATGGAATTTCTCCTTCATTTTCAGTTGGAGATATGAGTGGCGATCAATAAGCTCATCCGTCTTTAGAGGCATATAATTGAGCTAGGCGCTCCCACGTGTTATGAGATGTGCGGCTCAAACTTGGCGTATGAATTAAGACCTTGAAGAAGGATATCTGGCCTTAAGTCCTTAGCGTCCCATTCTTCATGTTTATCTTCGTCCCAAAATTTTCGGTCTCGGTTCCTCGACAATATTCCATAGGCCATGACTACGTACACTCTTGCTCGGTCTTGCCATCATATCCTCTTCCATTGAATCTATCTTTCTCCATGAAGTTGTGTGCTTGAAACAAAGTGGGCTTTGATTCTTGCTTCTTCTTCTCTTAACTTTTCAAGTTCATCTTGCCATTTCTCGCTCTTCTTGAGCCATAAAATACAGGCTTCAATATATCTTGCCTTCTGCAATTTCTTTCTCGTCAAGAAGTCTACCACCCAACATTGGGTGTGTTTATTGATGCGCCTGCTTGACCACGACTTCCCTTGTATTAGCGGAGAGGAAGCGTGAGCAATTATAGCATTTCTTCAAGGGAATCATGCATAGTCATCAAAATCTGTGGGCTTACAAGTGAGTTGGATCTATTGGCTCTTGGGAGGGCGGTTCATGAAGACCGCGATGATTGAATGTAATTGATCAGTTAGATAATTCAATCTATTAGTAGCATGAAGAATTAATCCAGAGTCAAGAGATCACGTATGATCTTAGGGAGTGAGACCTTTGGCCTATGCTTAATGTACTTAAAATAAATGACTCAATGGCTAGATTGCAAAAGGTCAAAAGTTAGAGATCTTTAGCGTGATTTATGTTACCTACTCTATCTCAGACTTAGAAACAAGGGCTTCATGAGGCGACAGTGCCTCAACATCAATTTAGGCGTGAGATCAAAGTTTTCCTCGAATTGCAAATAGTCCGGTTGTTGTTGTCTCTTATTCTTGCCTTGATCTTTCTCTACTCTTGTTTTGTGGGATTGATACAATCCATGGAGGGCAAACAAAGTGAATCACAAGTGCATCATTAACGTGTGTGCTCCACTCAAGTTGGTTGCTATTCAAGCAGGTCTCCATGCTCCATGATCTATTTGGAAAAGCTAAAGATGCATGCATTGAGGAGAGAGGGCCTTGAGGAAAAAGCAAGCAAGGTGCTCCACAAGGGCTGTGCTCGATACCTGATGAAAATCATACACTAGGCTCTTGAGAAGAGATTCTTATGACAATTGATTTAATACAAAATACAAAGCCTATTTATAGGCAAGGTGGTTAGGAGGGAGGTGGTTACAACCATAAGTAGTTGTAACCATCAAGTGTTATAACTACCCTAACCACTAACTACCTAGAGCAACTAACTAACTACTTAATGCCCTAGGTAGATAAAGATGATTGTAAGGACAGTGAAGAAGTGCAAGTACATTTCAAGCAATTTATGAGGCATGGATTTTGTGCGTTTAGAGCAGAGACGAGTCCACCCACCCCTCTGACAAAGCAAGGAGGGATTTTATAGAAATATATAAAATCTGATTCGATGTTATTGATTTATTAAATAAAATAATAAGGTATATCTATTGTGTACTACCAAAGTAAGCACCGCATAGGGTTTCTCTGGGATGAAGCGCCGCTTTGGAGCTTGGGGTGGAAGTTTGACAAGCGGGGCTTGGCGCTTGGATGGGAGAGCTAGAAATGGTTTTGTGTGGAGTCTTGTTGCCATAGCCAGCATGGATGGCTAGCATTAGGCTTCTACTCGTTGTAAATAAGAGTAGCATCTCATCGAGGTGGCTGCGAGTTGTCAAGGACGGCGAGTGCTTGGAGCCTATGCAGTGTTGAGAGGAAGAGATCGTTATCGGCTCTACAGTGGATTGACAAGACCAAAGGGCATGTTGAGAAAAATAAAGCATTGTGAGGTTCCACTTCCCTTGAGCTCGGAGTGAAATGGCAAGACCCAAGGCGATGTCGAGCACAGTTAGCTAGGCCTACCATAGCCGGGCTTGTTGCAAGCCGCTTTAAGTCTTAAGTGTTAGAATATCAAGATATACCTAGAATTAGGGTATTCTTATATTCTACTATAAAGAGATTATACATGACACCCTGGACACTAGCAAAGCTACCTATAAGCTATCTAGGCACGTCTGTCATAAGCACAATAGAGTCTATCTTGTATAGTCCGGTAGTGAGACTATTCATCTAATCTAGGAGGCCATTGGCCTTAAAACCTTCTATCCACTAGAGTAGCAAATGCTTGAATCTCTTACATTGAGGAAGAGTTCTATAGGAGAAGAATGGGCATACAACAAGTAAGTAACAAGAAGTTTTTACACTGGCAATATCATATCGTGGAAAAAATCAAATGTCAATATAATCGACTAACGCCTTCTTCATATAATTTTTCACATAATATCGAGATAAATACAAAATATGAGGTAGATATCGATAAAAGAGTCACTTTGGATCTATATATGTATGCATTGCTGTGCAGCAAATATATTTAGAATGATGACTTCACACCAAGAGTGAGTACTTCCATATATGATTTATTTA
>VJWM01000359.1:0-40992 GCA_010909165.1 Anthoceros angustus | reverse complement strand
GCCTCGCGCACACTCGGTGCCATATAATCCAAAGGCGCCAAGATCCGCCGCCTCCGATCTCGATCGGCCGGAAAATCCATCTCTCCATCAAGAAATTTCGTCGCCGGGCGATCCTGCCGCGATCCACGATCAAGTCTCACACCACTGCTAAGATCGTGAGAAATATAGCAAAATTTGCGAATTCACCGGCCGTCACAAGACAAAATGTGCTCGCTCGAATCAAAACGCAAGCCGTAAGACATAAAACACGTGTCTGCCCGCCATAATTGCTGATTGTTTGTGTTTCTTTTTGAAATATTTGCTGGATTTTATATGCTGGAAATAGCTGAAAAATTCCTGAAAAATTGCTAAATAAATTGCTGGAGTTTTTCTTGATAAATATGCTGCAGTTGACGCCGAGTGGAGGGTCCGTCCCCACTCCGTGAGGCAGAAACATGGTGCCGATAAAATCAAACAAGCACTTCGGTGGCCAAGGAGGATACTTGCCAACCATTTTTTTGGATTCGGACCCCGCCGGAAGACATGACAGTGTGGGTGGCGGCTACCGAGCAACAGGTGAGGTATGCCATGCTGATTGTAGCCGGCATTTTTATTGCTATTGGCTTTTCTTCTCTAAAACAGGAGTTGGTCCGTTCGGGAGAAACATTCTATTCCACCATTGGAGACAAGCGCTATCGCAATAGCCATCCCGCTTTTATCATGAATATGATATACTGGGGATTCTATTTAACCGAATTTTTCAAAATAGTAACCTCATCCAGCGCTGAACATTTGCCGGACTGGCACCTTCCTGGAGAAAACTGTTTGGACTTATCGCTGTTGTTGAAGTGGCGATAACTTACCTGGCGAGCCATTCTCGCGTTTCGCTAAGACAGGCCGGCTGGTTTACCCCAAAGCAACCAGTGTCTATATGGTAATCAGCCCTGGTGGCAATGTTGCTGATGGTATTGTCGGCATTTCTGTCAGAACCATTTGTTACCGCCGGTTATGCAGTATCCATTCCGGCTATTCCTTTATTCTTCCGTATTTTAGGAATAAATCTGCTACGCCGCGCAGGTAAATGACAATCAGATGCTATTCACTCCCTCTAACTTGGCACTCATCATTTAAAGCAAAAAGAACAGCGATGGAAAAACAATATTCAATAACTGCAAAATACACGTTGCCGCCTGGAACGAAAAGATGTAGCAAAGCGCGATGAACTTAAGGTAATCTATGCCGATGACATTAAGATGTATGACAAGGACTTTGTCTTTGACGGACTGCGAGCAGTTTCTGATTTTATAGAACAAGCTCATATCCGAAGATCCGGATATAAGTTTTCCGCTGCTAGCCAATAGATCTCCTTCAGAATAGTGCAAGGCTTTTTGGCACATACAAACCGGCGGAGGCTTATTAAACAGCATGGATTTTTCTACTTGAGAACGATAAGGTAAAGCAATTGTATGCTTTTATCGAGCCTGCTAACTAAAGAAAGGCATGTAAAAGCCATTTCATCAACAGGCATTCTTCCGAATTCCAGGCCAGGCTAAAACTTGATTGCCAAAATCTTGACACGCTCATGCCAATTGCGGAGGCGTTCATTGATGAACTACAGAAGCACCTGGATGGGCAAATAAAGGAACTGGGCAGTTCAGATTGAATTCGTTTGAATATGTTCCCGTTCGGTGCCGTCATTTGAACAGGTCGTGCAGGGTGACCTCGGAAACAATGCAGCCGATGTAATAAATATTCTGCTTCGTTCCATACGTAGTAATCATGGTTGGAAAGACCGTTTTCTTCGTTTTTGTTTGATCTTTGAATACCTGCACTTTGTTATCCAGTTCACCCGCGTATTTTTTCAATGGAAAATTCACCTGCCGAATTTCATTTCACAAAGGTTGATGCAGTGGTCAGCACGGTCAAGCAGTAGATCCACCTGCGCTCCTTTTCACCTTTCTTAGGAATGTAACGCCAGCCCGATGCTTCGGTATATACTCCCGCAATTCCAGGGCAGCTTTGATAACATCCACATGTTTCTGGCAAAACCGATTCAAAAGCAAAACCGCCCTAACTGGTATAGGATTGCGTTTGAGAAAGACGAGCTGGTTCCGCGCCGGTAGCCCGCGCACCTTCGATGAATTTCAGGTAGAACAGGCTATACTCATCGGATAGTTTATAGATGGCATCTCTTACTGTACGATCAAATGGTATGTATTGGGTAATGAAACCCGATTGTTCCAATTCATTAAAGAGTGCAGTGGTCCATCCGCCTGTTGTAAAACCAGGCATCGATAATCTCCGCCCGCGTCATACCTTTTTGCTTTTTGGAAAGAGCCCTGACGGTCGCTTCATGATTTTCCGCATGCGCAAACAGGGATTGGTAGAGATCATCGAATTCGGTTTTGAGCATGCCGTTTGTCGTGAAACAGAGTCTGTCGATAGACTGCAGCGCTTCCCCCTTTTATTTGCTTCAAATATTGCGGGATGCCACCATCGCCATATAGAGCTGCAGGATTTGGTACCGGTCTAACTTTACTCCATGATGATGAAAATGCTCCCGTTTCGGCAAGGGTGAAAGGCAAGAGACGGATGCCGCTGTGTCACGCGGTTATGTAATCCTCGATCATTGATAATATTGCGGATGATCCATGACGCTGCCGATCCGCAAATAACTACCTTCATGAGTGGGTGACGGGAAGCCCAGGTATTCCACCAATGGCCAAAGGCCTGGAGAAACCCGACTTCGGGCTGCAAAGCCAGGGAAGTTCATCGAAAAGGATCACCGCGGGTTCCTTTTGAGGAGGGTTTTCAGGTGATCGGTTAACTGGCTGAATGCATCGATCCAGTTGGTGGGGTCAGCTGGCGCCACAGGAATAGCCATGGATGTCTGCAGTGCCAGGCTGAAATTGTGTAACTGATCTTTCAGGCTCGCTTCGTGTACCCCGGTCAATTCAAACCGAATCTTTTTATCATAATGATTGTGGATCAGGAACGTTTTCCCAATCCGTCTTCTTCCATAAACGGCAATCAGCTCCGCATCTTTGGATTGCAAAGCATCACTGAGTATCTTCTTTTCTTCTTCCCGCCCGATAATTGTTTCCATCACCATTTATATTCCTCCACAAATATATGATTTTTACCACTTGCGGAGGAATATAAAAAATTAAACCACTCCACAACTAGTCCTGAAATGACAGATATGGCGGATTTTAACAGCCATCTCGCCAAGATCTGGCCAGGAAACCTAGCAGTGTCTGCGAATGGCCGCTGTGTCTATTGCCCTTAGCGTATGGGGACCAAAGGAGGCGTGTGCCATTCGCCAATACAGCCGCTTTAAATGCTTGTTCAGGAGAACAGCTGCAATTACCTGACTTTTACGAAGAGCAATTCCTGGTAAGTTCAAATGGTGCCGTTTGGCTTTAGTCGGGAAGACAGGACGACGACCTACCACATAAATTGGTGACAATCAGTTTGTTGAACTTTAAATTCGATACTCACCTGAATCACTCACGGGCAAAGGAAGTAAAGAACTTGAGCCAAAATCATCGAAAGTGACTGATTTGACAATACCTTATGTAAATACTGCATCAATCTATCAATGCCATGAGGAAGTGTTTCGCATAGAAAGCATTTATTCAGTTGCCGGCACTTCCTGGTAAGGCCGAAAAGTTGTACTTTATTTATGCTATAGCTGTTATTGGTGAATCCTTCCTTTCTATCATACACTCCCCGTGAACCGCTTCGTCACTTTGTGAACAGCATGGTGTACATTGAAGGGATGGGAAATGGTCTGGCCTTTCAGCGTGTGTACCAGAACATCCTCATCAATCTGGAGATAACTTTTTACCTGTGATCCGTATACCCACACAGAAATGGAAAACAAAAGTCTGGTATGGATTAATGGCAGGCAGGTTTCTCCTTTTCTCCTGGAAAACCGCGGTACAACCCGGTTCTATGTCATTGGCATCAAGCCCGGTATGCTGTCCTTCTTTTGTACGCTGCCGGTACACGAAACCAATGATCAGGCCTTATCTTTGAACATTGGACAACAACCGACATGTATGGTTTACGCAAGCAGTTGCTGGGGCTTAGTCCGAAGAGGGTTTTGCGGCAATTGAAGCACATTTTACCGCTATAATTGCGCACATAAAGGATTCGAACTACTTGAATATATCGAAAGCATTTCGCAGCTGCTTCCCTACACCGTCGAAGATGTGCTCCCGGTTGAAGTGCACACGAAAGAAACTATGGACGGATGTAAAAATACTTTGGGGCTTCGGTCAAAATGCAGGAATCATCCGTTTTGATCAGCACCTTGCAGCCATCGCAAAACAGGCGGACAAACCACTCTCCCAGATCCATGCGTTTTATGACCAGTCGCATTTCATTAACGACTTCAGGCGCAGAACAGGCATGACCCCGAAAATTACAAAGCATTTTGCCTCAGTTTTCCGGCGACCCGGCATAATCCCAATTTCATTCCGCTTACGAAACATTTTACAATTCTGTGCGGACAATGGCCTCTAGATTTGTCGGTAACAAATAGCCAAATTTATGCCGATGAAACACGCGATCAGCTGGTTTGAAATCCTGCTGCTGACTTTGAAAGAGCGAAGTCCTTTTATGAAGCCGTACTTGACACAGAAGTTGATCATGCCCTTCCCTGAGATGAAGTATGCTATGTTTCCGGCTGACATGCAGCAAGGAGAGATCACCGGAGGTATTGTAGAAGAGCAGGGATACGTTCCTTCGCAGGATGGTGTGCTGATCTACCTTAATGGTGGGGATGACCGGAAGTTCCATTGTCGTGTAGCGACTGCGGGAGGCAAAGTACTTCGCACCAAGACTTCCCTTGGCGCAAACGGCTTCATGGCGCAGTTCTCGATACAGAAGGAAATAAACTGGCTTTTCATTCCATGAAATGATCAACGGATCGTTCTGTTTACCATTACAACATCACTGGAAATGAATAAACTCACGCGGTCATCATCCGATCAGGTTAATGCAAAGATGACAAGGAGAACAGCAACTGGTCTGATATCGGCGCATTCTTTCGTTCTACCTGCCCGCTGCACGAATAAACTTGTTCCAGTTAACCGAAGACGAGAAGTCAACGCTACATTTCCGCACATTGGCCGAGGCGTTGGCAACTGGATCAGATCCAAGCGAATAACTGCTGAAGCACTAACCCGTCTGCTCCTCGAAAGAATCCAGCGCCTTGACGGAGCCATCTGAACAGTTATATCACCGTGATGCATGAATCGGCTATAGTCAGGCAAAGCAGCTGGACAAAGAATCAAAGGCGGGTATTTATCGTGGGCCGCTTCACGGTATTCCCATCGGCGTAAAAGATCTGTTGCTTACCACCAATGCGCCCACTACGATGGGGCATGCATTTAATGCTGATTTTACTCCTCCTTATGATGCCACGGTAATAACGAAACTGAGCGCGCATGGAGCAGTTATTCTGGGAAACTTAACCTGACCGAGGGCGCTTTGCTTGGATATAGTAATGCTTATAACATTCCGAAAAACCCCTGGGTGAAGATTTGTGGACAGGTGTTTCATCAAGTGGCCCCAGGTAGCCACCGCTGCGGGCTCTGCATCGCTCGGCTCTGATACAGGGGTTATACGGCTGCCCTCATCCGCAAATGGAATTGTCGGGCTAAAGACTACCTATCGATTGGTAAGCAGGTATGGCGCACTGCCTGCAACATTTGATTCCATTGGGCCAATGGCCCGCTCGGTGGAAGATGTGGCGATTGTGCTGGAGGCGATAGCCGGACACGATGCCAATGATAGCAGCACTGTCCCTGCTGAACAGGTCTCCATTCTGCCATCGCTTGCAGCAGGCGTGAAGGGAATGCGCGTGTTGACTGGAACTATATAAAGAAAGACAGCAGTACTGCATTGGTTTCCGCCATTGAGGCTGCCGTCAGTCAGTTCAAAGAACTTGGTGCTACGATAGTAAACTTTAACATGCCGGACGTTCCTGATGTATGGAATGTAATCACCAGTTTTGAGGCAGCAGCGGCAAACAGGAAAGTATTTTTAGCTCACAAAGAAGAATATGGAAACTTCTTTAGAGATTTCATTTCTTTTGGCAATTCTGTAACGGAAGAGCAGTATCAGCAGTCTATTCAACGCAAAGAAGCGTTTCAGCAATTTCGCGATGCATTGTCTTCTATTGATGCACTGATAGCGCCCGCTGGGGCATGGCCAAAGTGACCGAACAAGGTTGGCGAGGTCATTTCATGGAAAATAACATGATCAAATTCAGCAACGACATTGATTCGCATTATTGCCTTCCGGCTAATCTTGCCGGAATTCCATCCTGACCTTGCCTTGCGGTAAGGCGGAAAACGGATTTCCTCCCCAGGGTTCCAATTGATGGGCAGTGCATTTCAGAAGCCACTTTATGCCGGATCGGCTATGCGTTTGAACAAAGTACTGCGTGGCATTTGCAGCACCGAAGCTGTAAGTAGTTACAAAGCAATCGAAACCCATACTTTTATTAAAAATCCTGATTGACAATAATAAGATAGCAGGTTAATTGTCTTGAAATGATCGACGGAATTGCAATGGTGTCACATCAGTTTGGTGTCGTAAATGAGTATAAGCCTCCACAGCATTGTCAAATTCGCCTTTAAGTTCCAGGTCTTTTAGCTGGCTTATTAAATGCACCAATGTGGCTCTGGCAATGGGATTGTCATCAATAATCAGGCAGGTTATACGAATGCTGTTCAAATTTTCTCAACCCCGGGCTTAATTTACTAACCTATTTTCCATGCGGAAAAGAACAACTGAAATTCCAAGACGGCTACTCTGGTCAAACATCAATGTATAAAACTCCCCAAAATAAACAGGGACACGAGGCTAGTGAATAATCTTTCGTAATTTAACTAGCACAAATGAATAAGCAAACGCACAGAATATCCTCTCCTGTGTTTAAAGCCAAAGTGGCTTTGGAGGCTTAAGTACCAGTAGACACTTGCCGAACTTTTCCATGCATCCGAAGTTCATCCTGTAATAACTGCCCAATGCAAGGCAACGTTTTTGAAACATGCGTGCTGCTTTGAACAAGCGGCGAATCTGACAAAGGCAGTCTTGACACCTGGGAGCTGTACGCGCAGATCTTGCAGCAGGAGGTGGAGATTGAATTTCAAAAAGTTTCAAGGGACTTGGGGTAACTGAACGAGGTCTGATCAGCGCCCAGGTCAAAAGTTGTTCATTCGGCGTCAATGTCAACTTCCACTGTTTTTATCAACGCTGATTGGAACGATCTCGATCGCACCGCTGCTTCTTCGCAAAAAACAGTCGTAGACAAAATGTGCTTTCCTGGATCGTCAAGCTGGCTGCAATACAGGTTTTTCACGCTTATCTTTTGGTTAACCTTTTCCAGAATAAACAATAAGATGCTTGCTGGATCAAAGGGAAATCCCTATCATTATAATGTCAAAAGACGCTCTTGACCTGGTTACCTATACCGCTGGCGGATATATTCCCTCGCCAACCGATTGATGTAGCTGAGGTGGCGAAGCATTCTTGAAGATCAGATTTTAAACGCATTGCCACCAACATCAGTCCGTCCAAAGACAAATACAAGACGGTATTTGGATCCAGAAATTTCAGGATAAATCTGGAATAAAACTCCATTTGAACAATATATGCACGACAGATAAAACTGGCTTCACCAATATCTGCACACTATCACCTGCTTCGAAGACCATTTACAATCCTGAATGAAAGCAATAATAATATTATTACTGGGGCTTGCCGGATGTTCACTTAATCAAAGGATTATGTAGCATACGGAACCAAGACATCATCGCCAACGAACATAGACACTTTTCGTTATGAGTGGAAAACTGCCACATCAATGCACAAAAGGTAATGAACGAAGAATTCCTTTGAGTCCGATTGAGGAAACAGCTCCCTTTGGAAATGATGATGGCAGCAATGCGGCTTATGGATTCCTAGAATGGAGGCAGGCAAATACCCGGAAACCCGTAACCATATATCTAACCGACTGGCTGGCTAGGACAGGATATCCCAAATTCGACATATCCTCATTGGATTCGATAAAAATAGAAAAGTACCTTTCTACACCGTTATTAAAACTGAATCGAAATTTTAGCACAAATGAAGGCGATGCGTTCTGCGTTAACAAATGCCAGGGACACTTCAATGCAGACCATATCCGATGCCCAACTTCGGGAGATTGTGGTGGAGTCGTCCAAAGACATGGGAGTAACACTACTGGTGAATCAGGACAACGCCATTATCGGAGTAACATTTGCGCAATTTGTCCTTGAAGGCATGATCGATAAGGAAATGAAGGAATTGACATTGATTGCGATCAAAGAGAACAGCTACCAGTTCTAATGAGACATTGGGATAAAAGTTATCAGCCAACAAGGGCGAAACAATTGTCAATATTACATAAGATAATTGAGCATGTTTTGGCCAAAATCCGGCGAAATATTCTCATGAGGTGAACGTACCTCCTCAAACATCAGAAAACCAGTATGACGGACTATAACAAACTGGAGGTTGCGGCAAAGAGTGCCGTTAACAGAGGTGAAGAAATACTAGGATACTTGAGGAGAGATCGGCTTTTTTTTTTCCTGAATTAGCGGATTCGACGGATATCGATGCACGATCATTCTGCAACCATTTGAATTCGATTCGGATTTTTGTCACACCATGGAAATGGATGGAGAATTCGGACCTACTATCAGGGAAAATAGCAGAACTCCCTAAAATGAGTGATGAAGATTTTGAATTTGACATCTGGCACCTGCTGAATTTCGTGTTTTATCTTGTCCTACCGATGGGGTCGTTGCATGGATAAGGAGATATAATAAGTTGGTAACGCTAAAATCAGATATAAGGAGATGAATGCCAAGTTAAATTATTTTTATTTGAAGACATACAACGACTAATCTGACAACTATTCGTTCCCCTAAAGACTATACGGTACATCCTGGAAAATCATTCCGTTGCGACAGAATCTGAGCTTGTTTGACAAGTCGAATTGCCTGATGCTTGTTTTAGCATGGCTGGTGCTTATTATACAACATAAAATCGTAAAGCGTCGAGCTGATATTTCCAATCCCGAAGTTGCCGCGAAAAGTTCAAATACCTCCTATGCCTCCATCGAAAATACCGCCGCTAAAAGCGGTGTTGGCGAAAGTATATGACAACTAAAACAGAAGTTAAACTCTGTCCTGAATCGTAAGCAGATGGAGTAACTGATTTTGCAATGGGTTGGCTGGCCTCACCATCACAGGATAACATGATCACCTTTATCACCACTTATTTCAGGCCTCAAAACAATCTTGACAGCCATCAGAAGGTTCATTTTGCACAAGAAGTCATAAATTGTTCCTTCATCATAGAGAATAAATGCAACAGAAAGAATATCCCATCGGGTTCAAATCCGCCAGGGCTGCCTACATAGAACTGCGGTCATTTATCGAACAGGAAACAGGGGAATCTGTTGCAGGTTTATCCACCAAAATCGAGGGAGACCTTGCATGTTATGGAGATGACAACCTGGAATTATTGGAGAAATTCGTCGATAGGTACCAATTGAAACATACGGGCTTTGACTATTCGAAAACATTTTAGGAGTGAAGGAGAATTATTTGGTTCACATATCGTATTGTTGATCCTCCTGTCAGTCTCCTTCACCTTATTGGTATGGATCGTATGGGTGCTATCGCTTGGCAAATTGGATGAAAGAAACAAATCGCTGTTTCATTCGCAAGACCACCCCAGGTTAGACCTGACATTTGGCGATATGTTGACTGGTATTTGGCAGGCGACTACCGCCTGCGGGAAAATAGCCGTTTCGTATTATCCTATTGATCCTGTTCCAATTGCATATGCACGCATCGAAAACATCTCTATTCAAAGAAACGGAGTCGAACCAAATAGCCAGCGCGTACACTGAGATCCTAAACATGCCATTTACCTTTTGCCATCCGGCCATTATTCTACCGCTCAACAAATTCGGAGAAAAGCGGATTTCTTTGACTGTCATCGGAAGCATAGTCCCCGATTTTGAGTATTTCATTAGAATGAGCGTGTACAGCAAGTACAGCCATACCGTCTCCGGTGTTTTCTATTTTGATCTGCCGCTGGCATTGCTGCTGACCTTTATTTTCATTATTCGCTGCGAACAAAACTGATCATCAACCTCCACAGATGATACGATCCAGGTGGGAGAATTGCCGGATTTCAAGTGGATGCCCTATGTAAAACATCACTGGATTGTAGTTATTTATTCAATACTGTTGGGTACCTGCTCCCACCTGCTGTGGGACAGCTTCAGCACAGCGGATATTTTGTCAGCAAAATCCAGTTGCTTCAGGAAATATCTTTCTATTTGGCCATCCCTTCCAGGGTACAAGATCGCGCAGCACCTGAGCAGCTTCGCCGGTTTTATCATTGTGCGGAGCAGTGTATTCAATGCCCGCCGAAAAGTATCCAAACGGAAGGGCAGGTGGCGGTATTGGTTCTTTATTTTCCTGTGCGCCGGCTTGATCGTATTGTTCAGGATGTCGGCTGGGGAGGATGGAGTTTGGGCAATTTAACAGTCAGTGCCATCGCTGCAATCCTGCTGTCTATGGTAATCATTCCGTCTATACCTTTCGCGCATGAAAACAGCGTTATCCGAGATCAGGAAGAATATTAAGATTGAGAGCAATTATTTGAAAGTTTGTTGAATGAGGTTCGCCCAGGGTGGCGGGTCGGGTATTGTCGCAGTTTGATCCGTATCTGGAGCATATCCCCACCTGTAAAAGCACTGTTCGCGATCATAGACGACAGAAAAAGGTGGAAAGAGGCACACGGGCATTTTCCGCCATTCGGATTGGTCGTTGCGCAACACGACTTATAAGCACGAAACCTATATCCGGCTGGCTGAGCTGGTAGCCAAAGTAACCTACAATGCGTCGGGCGAGCCGGCTGCGTTTGACCATGACAGCGGACACCATATCGCAAGTATGGCGCTCACCGCGGCAGAATACTTCAATGACAAGCGGTTGGAGGAGGGTTGACCGCAGCGATCCTGGACAATTTCAAATAAATCCCCATCAACGGACTTATGCTGCTGGCAATATTGACCATCGTGCTGATATTTCACCTATTGGTGACCGTTTCGGCTGCCGTACTGAAATACCTGCCGTCGCAAAATGTCCATAAGTTTTGGGGCTGGTCGGCAAGCTCTTAGGGCTGGCATTGGGCTATGGAATGATCATCGGATGGGGTTTGCTGAAACGTTTTGTTTCCGGGGAGAATGGGGGCGATATTGGCCGCCTTTTGTTTGGGATACCGCTGCTGACAGTCAGTGTTGCTTTTTGTCGTTCTGCTGAGGGGTCCAAAAGTCGGTAAAATCACCTGAATGAATACCATGACACAAACACCCCTCCTACAACCCGCCAAAAAGGAACGCGACTGTCAAATCTGATTGTCGATACCATCCTATTCAACCTCATCATTATGGCCCATGCATTTGCATTCGATTGGATGGGCAATGTGGTTCGGAGGAGGGATCGAACTGGTTAGGAGTATATTATTTTGTTTTGTATTTCGCCTATTACTTTCTGTTTGAATGGTTTTCAATAAATCTCCGGCTAAGTTTATAACAGCTACTAAGGTGGTAAGTAAGCATGGAGAAAGCCATCGTTGAAGGAAATACTTATCAGAAGCCTCTGCCGCCTGATTCCATTTGATGGTTTGTCCTATATATTTAGTGAAACAGGTTGGCACGACGCCCTATCCCATACGATGGTAGTTGATAATTGAGTCATTGCACCTTCTCTGTATAATACGTAGGATTCAAAATCAGCTCTGCCTATTCGGGGAATAGAGTCATAAAACCGAAATAAGAAAATGGAAAAGGTGATTACCTATATTGTTGAAAGAATGGAGAATGTCAATGGAAGGTACGACATCGATAGATTTGATTCGGGGCAGTAATGATCGACTGTTGGATCGGCGAAAGGCTTTACAACATTCAGCTGGAAGGTAATAAGATCGGGCTCAGCCTTACCGAAGACACCACCTGGTTTGACACCATTCCTGACCAATGTATGAGAATATAGATGATTTTAAGCCTGCGTTCGAAAATACGCTGACCGGCAGGGACATTTTATTCCGAACACTTCCGCAACCAACAAAACTACTTGGAATGTCTATCCGAACATCTGATAAAATCATCCTGAAGTATTCCGGCTTATTACTGTTATGTCATTTGATCAATTGGTGGATTTTATTTAAATCTGCAATAAAATTCCCGCTTATATACCAAGCACGCCGATCTCTATCAGCGGATTGCTGCTCATTACCATTACGATCATCCTTTCAGTATTTTTATCAAAGCCTATTTGAAAATGGAAGGTAGCGCGACGGTATTGACCACAGCTGGCTTGTCTTTTGATTAATTTAATCGCGGAAACCCTCTTTCAGTTCATAAGAATCTATACGTTAGAGAATTTGACGCAACCAGAGCGGACATACCTTTACCTGAGATCCGTTGTAACCTCTACACTTTTGCCGGTGGAATTGGAGGTTGGTCGCCCTGAACATAAAAGGGCTTAGCCTCAAATGGTTTTTGCCGCCTTTGGAGTAATCGTACTGGTCGTATATATTTACCAGCAACCGCCCAAGGATAATAGCAGGCCAGACGAGTCCTTTCTATCCCTTTGCTATGCAGGATCAATAACAATCCCAGTTACTCTCAACAGTTTCCACCCCACACCTCTTGCAAACATAGAAGTAGATGTTCCGACATCTCCAATCATTATACCGAGCGGATTCCACTGATCAGGAGACGGTGGGCTCTCCACTCCATCTTCAGGGGTCTTCACTGAGAGTTGAAAGAAAAAGTCTTGGCTTTCCGCAGGTACAAACCCGGTAGACGGGGGATTGCGTGAAGCTGGGGTAGCCGCCGAACTTGGTGCGTTGGATAGACGCGCAGGTAGCCATAAACACCTCTGCCCAATCGTTTCCATAGGTCCGCTCGATATTGACGAAGTCATCCCATCAAAGTCGTCGTAGTTGGGAAAATCCTCGACTTGCTCAGGTTGCAGCCTGCAATCTGAAATGGCAGGTTCAAGGTTCTCACCTGTCATAGATGGACGTATCCATCGCCGGGAACCAGCCGGATCTGCTTTGCCAAAAAGGATGCATCACATGATCATACTGTTCAGAAAAAGCGTCGGGCAATCATCATTGGGACAGCGGAATAATTGAAACAGATCAGCGTTCCCCGGAAAATAAAAGTCGGAAAGTCCTTCCGGTACAATTGCAACACAAAATTAAGTGGAGTCTGGCAAGCTTTGCAGCGAGGATATTCTGCGAGCAGGGAGCCATCAAAATCACCGCCATTTACTGCTGTTGGCCGGCAGCGGCGCAAGCCAAATGCCGCAGTAAGGTGGTCGTTTTCGGTATTGAGTGGTCAATCGGGCAATATCAGGCCGTTGAAAGAACTGTTCTTCCGTCAGGTCGATCTTGCCGCCGACATCCGGGTAAGATTTACCAAACAATCTCTTAAAAGGTTCACGCGCGGTCAGGTTGGAGTTAGGAATAAAATAGGCGAAAATGGCTGTAGCTACTAACCTTCGGTCAGTCAACCGTTGCAGAAACACGGGAAAATCCATATCATTATGCGGCTAACAGACGATATACCTTGTCATTCACCCGACATGCAACACATCTTTTAACCTGAAGGCCGTTGATCACATAACAGGCCGGGGCTTTAATTGGCACCAGGTCTTGGGGATCAAAAAGCCAGCATCGGTGAGAGGATTAGGATTGTGTGGCCAGATGCATCAACGGTTGACTCCACCATAACCGGTATTGTCTTCAGCAAGAAATTTGACATTCTCGTTGGGCGGCTGACCAAGGAGGATGTCCCTAATTCAGAAGTTGGGCGATCAAACCTATAAATTGAAGTAGCTCCACATTAACAAAGAAACAGTTATCCTTTAAGGCAGGAGATCTTAATGCTAAAAGGTTCAAAACGTTTCTTAAACTCTTACTAATTTCATAAGAGGTTCGAATGAATATAAAGCTGCTTTTCTTCCAGAACCAGGCTCACGCATGAGGAGCAATTTTTTTCTACCAGTTTCTTGAATTTGGCTGCCGTCTGCGGTGGAATACCACTATGCGAGTAAACTTATTATTTCTGAAGACCGGGTAAGTAAAAATAAAATCCAAAACCTGCACTGTCCATTTACTCTACAGCGTACTTGAAAATTCCGTCTTCATGTTGTCATACAGATCTTGTATCTTTCGGCAACATTTAAGTTAGCACTTGCCTGCTCTGCAACTGCGGTTAAAAAACGACACCACTCCTCCCAATTACCATCGGACGATACTGATCTCATGGTATCAATGTATTCATCTTTATGTTCTTCCAAATAACCGCTAATATAAAATGCGGAGCGGATATTACTCCAGACTTCCATAATAGCAACGTTATTAGCATGCGACCAATACGACCATTTCCATCTTGAAGGGGTGAAGTGCTTCAAATTCAAGATGCATTAACGCTGTTTTATAAGAATGGGATCTTCACTTCTATTATATATTCCAGTAGCGTATCCAGGCCATCTATTAATTTTTCCGGTCTAATAGGCACAAACAATATGTTTTTCTTTTACCCGCTAGAAAGTTTTGCTCTACTTTGAATTGACTGCGCTTTCATTGCTCCCGTCCAAAAGTGAGCAATTGTTTATGTATCATTTTATTAAACTGATGGAGATTTCGTGCCCATCTTGCATCCCCTTTTGAGCATTTTTAATGCTCGCTGATAGAGATATGTTTCAATAATTTCAGAACGAACATCTTTATTGGATTCGGTTTCTGGTTTGTCATCAATTATATCTGCCTCCTTACTTCATGATTTCATCCATCGTTGAAATTGTCCTTCCATTCGCGACGATATAACTGCTTCTTGATTTCTGAGCGGAGCTAACAAAATTTCATTGTTATGCATCTTTTTAACATCTGATCATAACGGGCTATTGCATCAGTTGCTTTCAGTAACTCTGGAACAAACTTGTGATAATCAAGTTCTTTTGGTGGAAATTTATCGTAATGATATTCGACCGCATTTGAAAGATTAGGTAACATCGATCTTATTTGTATACTAAATCTATAACAATTTGCATAGTCAAACGGGTTTGCCTCTCAAATATTCTATAATATGAGAGACAACGGTGTTTGTATATACGATCAGATATACAAACTGATTTGCTCTCTAATTTTGCAGAATTTGATTATCAACGGATTTTGTATATCACGGACGGAAGGCTAGGTGACAAAAGAAATATAAATCTTTGATAATCAATGTCTAAATTTTACAAATGCCATATGATTAAATACTTTACATTACCTGCAGGCTATATTAGAACAAAGTAATATTGTGGCTGAGACTGCGTCATCCATATGATGAAAACACCTACAATAATCATTACACTTTTGCTACACAAAACTTCCAAAACCAAAACCCGCTCTGAGGAGCGGGTTTCATTTTGTAAGTGGTCGGGAAGACAGGACGACAACCTTTAACTTAAAGGCTGATTATCAACTACCTTCCAAACTCAATTTTCCTGTACTCATGGATTTACTCATTACAGAATTGAAATCACTTCAATAATGAGTTCCAAAACAAGTCGGGACAGGACGACAACTTATACTGTAAGTATATTGTAACCAGTATTTTGAAGAACATAGCCAATCTTAACTCATGGATTTACTCACAGAAGATTAACTTAAATGAACTTCAATAAAGTTATGAAAAACTATCAATTTAAGGTCGTTCCTTAGAAAACTTGTCAACCACTCTACTAATAAAAAGCTGACCCAATTGGGCCAGCTTATAGGGCTGCTAATATCCCTCATCAATCAATCGCTTAATATCATCTTTATTATAATAGACCGTTCCACCAATTTTTTGTCCTAAGCTGGCGAGATATTCTTAATGAAGTCAGTTTATTAGTACAACATCCAAGAATCTTACGAACATCACTCGTCTTGTATCCGTTCTCAATTCCGGTAGATGGTTCCTTAGTTTCAGCGATTAATTTTTGAAGTCTTCAATAAGCTGTGCCTAAACTCCTGCAAATCATCCTTCGTCACCACTTCCAGGCCCATACTATCAACTACTTTTAAGTTAGAAAATACCTCATCAATCACCCTGTTTTATACTTTACTGGTCTTTCGTAAAGTTCAAGTTCAGATTTATCTTCCCTTTTTCAAAGTTTATCAATGCCTCCATGATGCTTTCGCCAAAGATAAAATGTTGCCCTGATATTCCTTTTCAAACTGCTCTATGCTATTATTTGAAACTTTAAACAGAGTAAATTCAGGATCACTTTTAACGATATAGTACTTCATTTTTCGTTCTTTAATGTAAAACAAACTGCCCAAAACCGGATTAAAAGACGGCAGATACTCTATATAACCCATTCCTTTAAATCCGAAACACACGAATGATAAACCCTATTCTGATTTTTGCCAGCCCTATTAAATCCCTCCTGAAAACCGATAAAGGCATTTGACAATTCTGGCATTGGTAGAGGTAAAGAATAGCTACGAAAAGGCTGATATGAGATGGACTTAGGCGAGGATCATCTTTGCAGATTGCATAAATCTTGCAAGTAACTCATCGCTTTTCACATCATTTAAGTTTAAAATAGGGTTTAGCAATATTTTTATCGCTTCCATTAACCCCTTCACCTCTTTATTGTTAGTATTCGTTTCAGTAACCTTTGGTCGGGTTTTACCTTTTGGGAAAAGTGTTGCTTTAGGCGGTCGCCCAGTTCCTTTGAGATATATTCTTTTCCCACCAACACATCGAGGTCAACTCCTTTTTATCCAACGAATAAACATTTAGAGAGCCTGTAGTAATGCTTGGAGATATATACAGCTTTTCTGAACTTCCGTCTTTACCGACAAAGTTGCCTTGCAAATTTCCCTGTTCTAAGGAATCCGTCAAAGACTTCTTATATTGCTCATTCGTCATCTCTTTTATTGAATATTGACGAAGCACGTTTTCGAGATTAAAGTGAGTGCCGATCAAATTGACCACATCAGGCCGAAGCAAATTGACCACCAGTTTTGCTGGCGAAGATTTTCAGTTTATGTATGATGGAGCGATTCAAAATTGAGTTGCTTTTTAGTTTCAACGGCCATTTTAGGCAGCTGATCCTTTACAAATTTATGCGTTCGGTTCGTTTTCTCCTTTTCTTCTTTTGCGTAGCGATTCTCCTTTTAGTTCCAGGCGGTGTGCATGATGAACGATTCTATCCAGTATCGCATCAGCGATAGTTTGCTCGCCTATAATATCATACCATTTACTTACTGGTACTTGTGAGGTAATGATCAGGGCGCTTTTTCCATGACGATCTTCCACCAGTTCCATCAGTGCTGTGCGGCTTTGTGCGTCCAGGGGTTGCAGGCCGAAGTCATCCAATATAAGCAGGTGTTGTCTTTCAATACGCGCTATTTCCTTAATGTAAGAGCCGTCTGCTTTACTCATTTTAAGTTTGGAGAACAGCTTAGGAACATTGTGGTAGACCACCCTGTATCCCCGGCTACAGGCGTGATGTCCCAGTGCGGAGGCAATATAACTTTGCCGATACCTGTACTTCCTGTAACGAGGACACATTCAGCTTTATCAATGAAGCTACAGTCTGCCAGCCGCATGATCTGGTTACGGTCGATGTTACGATCGCTATTATAGTAAAGTCCCTCAAGGTCTGCCTTGTAGCGGAAGCGGGCATTCTTTACCTTTGATCTACACTACGGTTTTGCCGGTCGTCCCATTCAGCATCTACCAGGTGAGCGATCAACTCATCCGGTGTATAAGTTTCCTGCTTCTCTGATTCCAGGCTGGTTTTAAATACACGGTACATGCCTTGTAGTTTCATTTTGCGCATCTTGTCTAATGTTGCTGCATTCATAATGTGTGATTGTTATTGTAAGTGATGAATAAAATGATTATTGATAGTAGCCTTCTCCTCTGATATTGTCGTGGAATGGCATTTTCAACTGGTCAGTTTCGTCCGGCGTGAGGCCGAGATCCAGTTCTCTCTCCAATATTTTCTGTATGGTTTTGTAGTTGTAAGCACCGTATCCCAAGGCCCGCTGACAGGCTTTTATCAGGCGTTCAGTTCCTACTTTCTTAGCAAACCCCAAAATACCCATACACGATTTATAAGCCTGCTCAGGGTGTTGTTTACGATCCAGTACTTTCAGGATATAGCATTTTACATCTTCATGGATGCTCTCTGCCCAGGAAGTGAAGCGCTCAGGCGTCCATTCGCTTACAAAGCGGTGGGTAGAGGCCAGGTGTTCTTTTCGGTGGTATATTGATAAGGGCTTTTAAGTCTACGATGAACAGCAATGCGTTCATAGTTATAGTAAACTTCTACTGTGTGACGGGAGTAAAGCAGTTTTACCTTCTTGCCAATATAACGGTAAGGCACACTGTAATAATGCTTGTCAGCTCCCAGGCCGACATGTCCATTTTAGCTACAGTAGCAAAGCATTGTTTTTGAGCTCGTAACGCAATACGGGTAGCGGCATGAGGGCGGCCTTCTCTACTTCATCAAACTGTTGCTGACGGCTATAGTTGCGCCCTCTTAGCATGGCGAGATTATGTTCCTGTAGCGCTTGCCGGATGGCTTGGTTCAGGTCTGTAAGGTTGTGGTATGGGGTGCGCCGGACTTTTACATAGATGCGGGAGTATATAATACGAACTGCGTTTTCAACGAGCGCCTTATCGCGGGGGCGATACGCCCGGGCCGGAAGAATAGCTGTACCATAATGTTCTGCAAAATCAGCAAAGTCTCGTTCAGGGTGGGTTCAAACTTACTGCTACGAATAACCGCACTTTTAAATTGTCGGGAACAATGGCTGCGGAACACCACCGTAGAAATGCAATGCATTCTCGCAGGCGGCTATAAAATCTTCTTTCTGCTGTGTCATTACCGCTTCCACATAGGTAAGCTGACTGGCTCCCAGTATACAAACAAATACTTCTACAGCAGTAACTTCTCCACTCAGCGGATCAACAATACTTAATTTGTCTCCCGCAAAATCAACGTAAAGCTTATCACCAGCCTTGTGTTCCATGCGCATCACAGGATTAACCTGGGCTTTCCACTGGGCATAGTAGTGCTTAAACTGGCTTACACCAAAACCATCAGGATGTTCGACCCTGTATTGCTCCCAAAGCAAATAACGGTAACACCTTTTTCTTCAGCTCTTTATCAATGGAAGGAAAGCGTTCAAACAAGATTTGAAGCTTTTCATTTAAAGGTTTAGGTTCAGGCTTTACAAAAGATCTTCCAAATCCTTATCACTGAGTTCACTGATCTCTTCAAAACTCAATCCACTGGCAGAAAATGATTTGATATACTTCTTAAGCGTATTACGGGCTACACCTGTTTGCGCTGCGATCTTCAACTTACTGTATCCCTGCGTATGCATACGCAGGATCTGTCTGATTTTAATCATCGTTATCAGGGTATTGGCCATCCTGACTATAAAATTTTGATGCAAAATTTATAGCCAGCGGCTGCCCCAATACATAAACTAAAAATCAAATCCACGTGGTCAATTTACGCCGGCGAAGGGTGGTCAATTTAATCCGGCATCGCATGGTCAGCTTAATCCGGCGCTAGGTGGTCAATTTAACCGGCGTTTGCAACGTTTTCGAGATTAAAGCCATAATTATCGTTATACTGCTTAACCTCATGATGCCATTCTGCAGCACTTTCTGAGGGTTCATCTTGTTCCAGGCCTTGTATTCAGCGCCCTCTTTATTGACCATATCTTTATACACTGGTCTTCCTGCCAATAAATTGTACGCTTCTTTTCAACGTGAAAAACTCCCTTTTGCAGTTTCCTCATTAACTTGTTTCCTGTTTTGGGAAACATGAAAGTTGTTTTATGCTGCTTGTTTGCCCTCTTTCTGAAGCTCTAAATCATACTTATTCAGAAAGTAAAAATTGAGGTTGGAGATTTCTTCAAATATAATTCCCCCTTCACTTTATCACCATCGTATTCTTTGGTAAAGCTATGTTGTATAAGAGGTTCACCCTTTACCATCCTTACAACCAAATCGGCTGTAAACGCTTGGCAAAGCCCACTCTTTTAAACTGGCCTTCATTGAAGGACAAAAGATTTTTCATCCATACTATCTAATTTTTTGAAGAGTTTATTTGTTGATTTTCCCAATGCTCAATTAGCGCATCTGTAAAAGCGTTCCTTCATAATTATACAAGGGATTAGCATCAGAATCAACTTGAGTTAAAGTCTGATTAACAATGTTGATGCTGCTTTCTCGTTATCAAACTAATACATACAATTTGCGCTTGGGAAACGGTTACAGACTTAAAGCAGCTTTGCCAGCAAAGCCTTAGAATAAATATTTAAAAGCAATGATCGTCCCCGGACTTTTCACTTACTTCAATAATTAATTCCTGATTTTTAGGAACAGTAAACGGTTAAAAGGCAAAACGAAAGTGTCCTCTCCTTACCCTTAATAGAGGACATGGATAGGCAATTAATGGTATTAGTTCCTTTTCCTGAACAGCGGTCCGCTTAGCCTTTTTTTTATCTTTAATATAAAATTTCACAAACTCCGGCTTAAAATCAATCAAGGAACTATTCTTTAGGTACATTTTAAACCACATGGTATTCTCTTTCAGATAAATTCCATTTAGCTTTAAAAGCATTCTTTGTTCCTTCACCTTGTACCCCAAAAACCTTTCTGAGTAATGACCTCTTTTGCCGTAATATTTAACCAATTTTCATTAAAGGGGGTATCCGTCAATTTTGCAAGTAACTCACTCCCGGCTGATTCCTTAAAACGTAAAGATTTAACTCCGCAGGATATTCAGCATAGTTCAAAACCAATGAATAAAACTCACCATCAGCTGTAATAACAGAAAGGTTTGTTTGCACAAACCCTTTTTTGATGCCCTCACCTGTAATATATTCTCAACACCTGTAGCTTTTTGTACCAAAACGTCTGCACTTCCCCAAACAATACTTTTTATTTCAGAAGGAAAATAACATTGTTCATATTACTATAACTGACGTAATAAAATGAAGCGATGGGATCGGTGTCTTATTTAAAACCCAAATTTTTGCTTTGGGCATTTGCTTCAAATTGAGCAACCAAACACATCATTCCGACGAACATAATCACACTCACTTTTTCATACTCACAAAAATTTATAAAATGAATAAATAATAACCTAATTAGACTGCTTATTGTCCTTTAGAAAAATCTCATAACCGGATTTTACGGCGACCTGACTAACTTGGTTTTTGCTAAACAGGGTTTTAGCTGCCGTAATATCCGCTGTGGCGGCCTGGGCTCCAATGCTGGGATCAAGAGGCAATACCAATACTTTGTATTGCCTGGTCTGTGCTTTGCTTGGCAACATCCCTGGTGATGGCCCCGGCATATAGATTCCCGCATACGTCAACGTCATACACCGATAGGGAAACGGGCACATTATTTTATACCGGATGGAGTTAATTTCTATCGTTAATCTTTCTCCGGTTAGTTCCGCAGTACCAAACACTAACTGATCCTTTGGCACAATAATTCCGTTGACAGAAATAGCATCAACTAACCTAAGCTTAACCGTAGAACCAGTTATTAAGGTTTGTGCTTCAGGAATAATAGCCCTTATCGCATTCTGCTCATCTGTAGCTATCTTATCACTAATTGAATAAAACCCCGTCCCTTTAGTAAAGGGATTAACTTTGAAAATGGAATCATTATCAAGCCTGAATCTTTCTGACAAACTATTTTCAAAAAGAGAAATATTGTCCTGGCTAATATCTGCAGATAGCATACACTCCATTTTTTCTACTTCCTTTTCAGTTTTGAGTTTATTCTTTACTCTGTCAGGATGTTGAATGTCAAGAATCTTTTCCAGCATGCCGTTTATCCTATCCATTTCCGGGTCGCCATTTTCGCCGGATTGCATTTGTTGCATCATACTTTCCAATCGGTCAATCTCCGCAGAATTAACATCTGCCGTATTGCACGCCTGGTCGTCGAATTAAAAGAATCGTCATCATCTGATGCTCTGACTTCAAGCTCTTTATTCAACTCTTGCAACTTTTATAAACTTTCTCTCGTTAGGTCTTTCCTATTGTTCAGTTCATAAGGGTAAGGATCATAAGAAAGTTTTTTGAGGAATTGAAATCCGGGATTGAATAGCCGGTATCCCAAAGTGATTTTTCACTTGCCGGTGACGATTGATAGAAGGGATCATTTTTCAACAATGATTTATACTTTGCAGAATCTTTATCCGCTTGCTCATAAAACTTTAGCTTATTCCAATTACTATCACCTCCCAATTTAGGATTGGGTAGATTTAGGTTAAACCCGATTTCTGTTTTCTCTTTTCCAGATGCGTGAGGTGTACCGATTATCCCCACTGCCCATAACATTAAGGTCATAAGGGGAATATTAATACAGGTAGGAAAAGTAAAAACTTCCTTTACGTTCCACCTTTAAAGACACATTCTTTTCACATTATCCATATCACTTTGTTTTAAATTGGTTATCAAATACTTTTCAATTGTTTGCAGGCTATCCAGGAGGCCGGGCCTTTGTAACATTAAGCTATCATAAACGGTCCTGCCACTTGGTGCAGCAAGAAGACTATCTAAGTACTTTCTGAATTGTTTTATCCTATCCACTTCATCCACCGATAGCGTTGCCCTTCTCATACTGCTATCATAGGGTATTGATCCTGTAAGAGTATGTGCGATGGCATACTTATCTTTTGCACCGTTGTACTTTCTGTTTTTGCTTAGTGAACGAACACCTATTAACAAACACGCACTGCCAAAGAATAGGCTAAATAAAACCAGGGGATAATTTTATGCGAAACGGAGATACATTTTCAAACTTTTATTCATGTAGTCAGCCCATTTTCGCTGCCGTTTTCAGTCAGTTCACGTATTTTTTATAGAAAGCATTTACCCTGCTGGACTCCCTTTTCTTTTCTTAAAAATCGTATCATCTTTTATCGGCTTGAAGTTTTATATCCTTGTTTTCAATGGTTTTCCACTTCTCGATTAAGAAACCATGTGAATTATTATCACTCCTGCTTACGTTTCGTAAGTGACCATCCGTAACCAAAGTGCGGGTAACTATGCTTGTAGCCCTTATTATTTCCTGCGTTGCAAAGCATTGGAAATAGTAAGGGTATTGATCTATATTTACAGCTACGCTATCTACTGTTAACTGCTGGCTGATATTTCCGGCAATGATATTTGTGTAGTAATTACCTCTTTAAGATTCTCGTACTGGCGTTTAGCCAGACCATCTGCTAAATACAGAGCTTTGGTAATATTGCTTTGAATCACTTTATCATCCGGATCAAGGTAAAGAAATATTGATGAAAGGTTTTACATGATCTTTGCCTCCACAACAATATTATCTTTCCTATCTGCCGCCATTGCTTCCAATGCCTTTCCATTGGCTAATACATATACCTTATTTTGAGTAATAGCAGCCAGTTTATAGCTTCGATACAAAACAAAACCGCAAAGAGAAAAGCAAGCTACTATTACTACTAAAGTAAACAGCCTGATAAACCGAAAGGCTGTATCAATACTTATCTTACTGAACATTGATTTTAGTTTTAAGAATTTCCAGAAAGTTTGTCTTTTAAATACTGGCTTGCTTTACCGTAAGCACGTCCACACTTGCTCCAAAACCGGAACCGCTGCCCCTTGATTGTAACCACTGGTTAATGTAGCCCGGAGTATTCATAAGGTTTTCTGCCTTCAAGCATACGCCCACCAGCAGCTACACCCGCCGCTACACCTGTCCCTACTGCCGTTCCCGTAACTGCTGCCAGCTCCCGACACTTTACCAGTAAGCGCATCACCAGTGGTAACAAACACTATGTAGTTAGCAATACTTGGGACCGTTGTGTAGCCAAAATTCCGATGATTAAGAATATGAGGTAGCCCATATCTGTACGGCTAAAAATGTGTCCCTGTTTCGCCTATTTGGGACAAATCCAGCTTTAGCATATTCTCCTGGATTTTGCCGATAACAGCCCCAAAAATGTTGCAGATGGGCAACCATAAAAACATTAAGATACCTGGCTAACCACTGCTTTAATGAGTGTCCAAAACCATCAAAACGCTTAATCCAAACACTAGCGGGCCCAGGATCGCTAAAATGATCAGGTTAAACGTCCGCATAGTATTTATGCACAGAGCAACCGCTGCAAATAACAACTGTAATATTTCCGCAATAACTTCCTTTATGGCATTCCTGAAGTTGTAGCCCGCTTTCGCAAAAGCAAACTTTATATCATTGCCAATACCAGCAAAGAAGCCTTCTTTACTGGGATCTTCCCCGTCATGGGAATATTTATACCACCTGTCCGGTCACCATTACCAGATTCGCCAACATACATTTTCCAGTAATCCGTTTCTTAATGGCCTCTTCCTTTTGTTTTAACAACAAGGCTACTGCCTTATCTGAATTATTTACCATTTGCTCCGTTCCTGAAACAGTTGGTTTCATTACAGCGTTAATCATGGCTATTACAGACGGAAAAATTAAAATGGCGAAGCCTAAAACAAAAGGCTTAAACAGAGGTAGAAATCAATAGGTTCAGCTCTTGCCAAATGCGCCCATACCCGGGGCTATATACCACACAAGGCCGCAAATCCGGCAATGGCTCTTCCACACCGATTAATTGACTGCAAAGCGGCATCATTTCATCATAGAGTGCATCCAACACACTATGTAAACTCTTAATTTCACCTGCCAGGCCGCCATCCTGTGCATGACTTATCATTGGGCACAATAAACCCACTATTGCTATTAAAGCAATCACTTTCCTTCGTTGCATATCCTGATTTTAGTTACCCAAACTCACATTACCTGTACACACCAACATCGAAAATCATTCAATGCAATTACTTTAAGTTGTAGTATTGCTGAACGTTCCCTACTTCTCTTTCTCTTTCGCCCGCTGTAGTAGTAAAACGGATGTTGTACTATTAAAATGCCGAAGAAGAAATAAAAGCTTTTCCTGCATATCGAAAAGATTTTATCAATCGCAGCTAAACGTTCATCGTCGCTCATTCGCAACTTATTTGAAGTTATAACGGTAAAAAGGTCATCAAGGTTTTAACGGACAAGTCAAAGAGGTTGCCATATACCTTTCCTATATATTCGATCTCGTCGGAGTTGAGCAATTCCGTTTCCTTAAATCGTCCGTAAGCACCCTTATACTCCCGAACTAGCTTAACCTGGTAATCTATAATATCAGCAACCTTTTATAATTACGAATGGCAGGGCTAACTCCATTAATCCATCAAGAAATACTTTATGCAATTCAAAATTTCCTTTGCTGATATTTTGATAGTATTGTAACCGCCAGTAAGGATTTCGTATCCCTTTTCATATCAGAAAGTATCTGGCGAAACTGTGCTAATTTCTCAATATTCAAAGCAAGCTGTGCTAATTCATTAACCTGAGCAGTCGCTTTACCCTGTCATTAGCCCACAGGATATTAAACACAAGACCACAACTATTTTTCATGCTACACATTTTCTTGTTCACAAAACAGTCTAATCTTTATCTTCCATACATCTTTCCTACTCTTTCAGCATCACTCAATTCCTTAACCCTTTTGCAATGTCATAGTGGAAATGTCAGAGGAAAAGCTATTGTTAAACACATAGCGTTCCTTCATATCACTATGAACCTGATCAATTCGCTTAATTCTTTCGTCGTCACTCATTTTCAGCTTTCCACTACCAATAAATAAAATAAGTTCATCAGTTAAATCCATGCACCCGGTTACAAGATTGTCAAAGACACGACCAATATAGCCCAACTCGTCATTTTGAAACACACCGCTTTCCTTTGCCCGTCGAAGTGCTGCCTTATAGTTTTTAACAACCTCAACCTGCAATGAAATAATCTCCGATACTTTGCTATAGTTCCGAACATTAGGGTTAACAGATTCAAGGGTATTAAAAAATCACCATCTAGTTTGTAGTGACCATTCTTAATATTACCTATAGTTGTTAACCCACTTTTGGCAATTCGATACCCTTTTGCAGGTATTCGATATATACCTTATTAGCAGCTATTTGCTGCAAATAAAGTTTTATTTGTTTTGTTTGGGCATGGCTGCCCAAACAACAAAACATCAATAAACAACATAGTATTTTGCTTTCATGGATAGGTAATTTTATTGTAGTCCGTACATAGCTTTAACCTGGCCACCTCTTTTTCATCTTTTGCACGTTGGGCTTAACTTTGCATTCTCACTGTTAAAAGCCCTAAGATCATTTAGGTTTTCGTCTATATGTCCTGCTACGCTACTTATAATTTTCAGGCGTTTACCATCCGTCATTTGTGTTTTGGCAACATTGATTACAAGAAAAAGCTGATTAATGTTTTTAATGCTTTCATCCACTATTCCGGTATATACTTTACCATATATTCCACTTCCTGACTGGTAAAGTTTTATCCTGTCTGAATAATGCAAAAGCGGTTTTATACTCGATCCGCACCTGTTTTCCATAATCTCCTTAACCTTCTTATAACCGCTTATCGCCTCTTTAACTTTCTTCAATTCATCAAAATATTTGGCGTATTGCTCTTTCTGCTTATCCGTCCATTCGGAAATTTCGTTTAGCTTCAATTTCGTTAAAGTATTTTCAACGTTTTTGAGCATTTTGCAGCCAAATCGTTTTATTCTGCAAACGCTGTACAGCCATATCCATCGCCTTTATAGCGGCAACTAATGCTCTTACTACCTCCTCCCATACAATTGCATGGCTCTTTTGCGTGGGTGCTATCGTAAGTCCCAAACACAACACTACCATTACCACCACTTTCTTCATAGCATCCAAATTTTGAGTTATTACTAATCAATTTTCTTGTACTCTGTGTTTCCCAGCAATACTTTTTGTCTGGAACGTAGGTAAATGTTTGACCCTGTTGGCTATCATACAACTGCCTGTGTTCTTTGTTATAAGCAACAGTAAACTTATCCGATTTATGATCCCGCCCGGCTTCTTTTCCTTCCGGTAACGCATAAATCCGTATTGCTTATCAATTATGAAAGTTCCAGCTTCCTTGTCCAATAAGGTAACGATCAGGGAATCCATACCTTTTGCATACTCCGAATCTATCTCTAAAACATAAGTGCCCGGAATAGAACTAGCCGTATCATCGCCTCCGGCATTATTGCAAGCGTATAACATAATTGAAAGTGCTAAGAAATGCCTAATAACTTTTCATAATACTGATTTTTAGTTACTCTAATTTACGAAAATCATGCCTTTTATACTTACGCAGACCTCATTTCATTAGCAGGTATCCTATACCTTTCAGCACACCTCAACCTTTTTGTATTCCTGTACTTTTACTTTTCAGATTCTTCCGTTGTATAGGCAAGGTACTCTTCCAAAGAAACCTCTGTACGATATACCTTAGATAACACTCCGCCTAAAGAAATAAAACTTGTATTTCTTAGTAGGATCATTTGCCTTGTTAACAGACAGAACGAGTGCTTTTTCCTTTTCGGTCAAGCCTAACAATTCTTGTATCTGATCAAATTTATTTTGATACTTTGGTCAAGTAAGATTTTACAATCTGAATTATTAATGATCGCCTGTTTTACAACCGGCGAAGAAATAATATCCTCAACCTCCTGTGTTACTACTATAGCTTCGCCGTAGAATTTTCTTACGGTCTTAAACAAATATTTTATATACTCTGCCATTCCCTCACGGGCAATCGCCTTCCATGCTTCTTCTATCAGTATCATTTTGCGAACGCCTTTAGCTTTCGCATTTTGCTGATAAAGACCTCCATTATGATGATTGTAACCACCGGAAACAATATTGGATGATCCTTAATATTGTCCAGTTCAAAGACAATGAACCGTTCTTGCAATAAATCCAGGTTCTCCGTAGCGTTTAGTAAATAATCAAATTCACCACCGGTGTAGTATGGGCGTAAAACGTAGAAAATTAGATACGTCAAAATCTTTTCTTTTACCTTATCCTCTTTCAGCACCACTACAAAATCATCCCGCAGGTATTCGTAAAACTATTAAAGCATGGAAAAATGCTATTTTTTATCAACTTTTCATAATACCCTGCAACGCATTGGATAGTGCTACATATTCACTGCGGTTAAAGTTTTCGTCGTCCTTTTTCCACAATGCCAAAAGCATTGTTTTGATGCTTTCCTTTTCTCTGTATCCAGTGTATCACCAAACGAAATATAAAATGGATTAAAACGGATAGATCTTTTCTGAATAGGTGAAGTAGTATCCATTCACCATATCACATAATCCCTTGTAACTATGACCTACATCTACTAAAACAATGTGCGTTCCTTGTTCATAGTAGCTTCTTACCATGTGATTGGTAAAGAAAGATTTTCCAGAACCTGATGGGCCTAAAATAAATTTATTCCTGTTGGTACATATTCCTTTCTTAACCGGCTCATCGCTTATATCTACATGCACCGGCCTGCCGGTAAGCCGATCACCCAGGCGAATACCAACCGGACTAAGAGAAGAACGATAATTGGTCTCCAAATTCAGAAAGCAAAACTTGTTCCCCGAATGTGTCGAACGTATCGTTAAGTGGAAAATCCGCAGCATTACCCGGTATTCCTTAAAATTTGCGCTGCACCTGCGGTTTCCTGTTTAGCAACGGCATCCATTTGAGCAAGAGCCGATGAAACTATGTTTTTAAGTCCTTTTGCTCTTCGGCATTATCCGTCAAACCAATACATTGAAATGGGCTTTTTACAGGTATTCGCTGATCACTCACAGCTTCATTAAGAAAATCATTCACCGCATCCCTTGATATGGCATTCTCCTGCTGTAAGCCGATAAAGATTGCAGCTTTAACCGCTTGCTTTCTAGTTTTGAATAGTCTTATGGCTATCCTCAATAAAAATATATTGATTGTATATGTGATTACAGGGTAACAGTTGACCAGGGTGGCAGCAAAGCCTACGCTGAACTTTGTTTTATCCGTCGAATACCTGTCATAGTTAATCCTTGACCCGCACATGGCCGGGAGATCTTCAGCCGCTCGAGCGTGTATAATTGTAAATGCTGGTTTCCTATTTGCAGGTTATTCTTTAACTGCATATCCCGCATCACCGGCACTTGTTCTCCCTCTGTCAGAAAACAGTATTTTCTATCAGTCCTGCTTTGTTCTGCTGACTTACCAACTCATGGTCTTTGAGCCTTCGTAACTTGATAAAATTGCTGTCTTCAAGAATGCGTTTGAATTGACCGACGCTATCTAAAATTCCTGTACTAAAACAGGATTAAGCGAAAACTCCGGAACTATAGATGACCGGATCAGGCTGGAAAAATAGAACTCGATGGCTTCCTACCTACAGCTTTCTTAGTAAGCAGAATGTAGCACTTGTGGTCAAGGAAAGGTCTCTCGTTAAAAAACCTTTCGCTGCTCCTGGTCAAAAAACTGGTATCGTCTTTTAAAAGTTTGCTTCGTATGCAGATTGAATAAACCAATCCTGTTTATGCAGAATGGAAAACTTAGGAAGAACTTTAATAGCTTTTACAAAGCCTGGTGCAGAGTTTCATAATCTGCACCCGATAGGGTAAATATCTCTGGCAATTCACATTCAAAAACAAGGGTAACATCCTTGTTTTGATACAATCATATCATGCTCCACATCCATAATAGGAGTATTTCACTCAACCACTTTTCCATTTTCACACTTTTATACGTTCACTACTTACTTGCTTTCATAAAGCACTTCCTCGAATTACATTTAATCAAATCCGGTAAACTTCGTTTCGCTAATTGTTTCATCATGCCGTACTCACCATATTTGTTACTTAGTTTATATACATAAGAAAACAAAAGCCTGTGGCTATAGCAATTATCCCACACACACAAACGAGTTAACGCCGGCAATGTAGAGTATGGCAAACAGCACCAGCAGACCAAGTAAGCCACCGCCGAGATACCATATATACTGGGCTTTCAGCCCCCAAATTCAAGGCTCTTATTAATGCCCTTATTGATACCATAAACACTATTTGCCATACCCACGTTTTAGATGCCGAAGAATGATTTTAATACTGTTGCCACGATTACTAAAAACACGCAGCTACCGAACCACGCCGCCGCTGTTGATCCCGTATCAGGGTGTCCATTACTCCATTTCTGATACACACGCACAGCGCCGATCAAGCCAGAATAGCACCAACAGCATACATAAGGTTACACCCAACGTCAAAGTATCCACGTACTCTCATATTAGCCTCATTAATGCCCGCAATACCATCCTGCGCCATGCTGGTAATACCCATAAATAAAGAACTGCACTCACAGATGCACGCAGCACCCACCCTTTACCCCTAAAGGAGTTCATACACACCTCACTTTCATACACACTTTCCTTTTTTGTTATAAATGAAAATTCAATTAAGAACTAACTGACTTTAATAAAAGCCCCACTTATACAAATCTGCAATCTCACAATCCATCCTCACATTTGTACAAGTGGGGCTGTAATCACTGTATCATTTGCTTACGCACAAAACCAAACACACTAAATCATACAGGATCATTATAAAACCGCCCACCTCTTTTCCTTTTTAAAAAACCTCATCCACACCAGCATCTTACGCACTTGGGTTTCCTGCTCACTTGGTATGGATGAGGTTGATTGCGGAACTCAATACATCCACAACTCATAATTCATCTGCACTAAAATGAATACCGCAATTATTTTCGCTTATTACCGCTATAAGATTTGTAATTCCTTCCTGAAACAATGATCCCTTAATGGCAGGATATTTCTGAAGTATATTCTTTAATGATGCGCTTACCTCTTCCTTGCTTGCATCCTGTTTTCCTGCCTGGCTTATGTATGCCTGTAGTTCGTCTACCAGTGAATGCATTGGTGCTGTATGCACCATCAATTGGCTCATTCTCTTTATTGCCTGCTGATCTGAACAAAACCTGTTCAGCCGTTTTCTTTTTCTTTCAGCCCCCATGCCCGCCAGCTAACTTTATTCCTTTCCTGAAAAAAGCAGGAATATCGTTGCATAATACAATCCTACAAAACCACCCCTTAAATAAGTTCCCAGAAATAACCATAATCGTTTTGTTTTAATGACAGCACAAAATGGGCCTCATTAAAAGTTCATTTCACACCGTATACCGTATACGGAAAATATTTTTAAATTTTTGTGTTGAAACTTTAAATTTTTCAGAAACGACACTAACAGGCGGTTAATAGTTCATTTTACTGTGCCGGTTTCACATTTTATACCTGCTACAGTTTCTTTTTTGCGCATGGGCAAAAAAGCCCCAACTGTGCCGGGGCATCCTAAATTCAATGTTTCAATATCGTGGATTTTCGTCTTGTTCGTCCCATCGGCTTTCAACCCGCTCAATAAGCCGCTTTAAATATTTTGTACGACTATTCCTTATCCTCATTTCCTGGCCGGCCCTGTAAATCTGGGAAACATCTACGTTAAACCCTTTGCCAAATACATTTGCGATTTCTTTAATTTCGGCGTTGCCCTCGTTAACAGCCCGTCGCTAAAAACTGCATATATCAGTTCATATAGCGCCGCCTTTGGTGCAGTCCATTTTAGTGTTTTTTGCCTGAAGGTGACATAAGAGCACCGCCAGCCGTGTGGATGCTAAGGTTACGCAATTCTGCAGATATATACTGGCCGTACCTTTCATGGGCTTTAAACTTGGCAAACACATAGTCACCAACTGTACTGAAATCAGCATCAAACATAATAAGCTGTGGGTCGGAAATACATGCAGATCCAGCCTGTCACGTAGAAAGTACTGCTGATCTAAATGTGTGGACCCAGTACAGTAGTACTAGTAAAGCAGCTCGTGTATTTTAAAATAGCGTTCCAGCTCCGCAGCTCCCTTTTAATAACTTCCTTTGTGCTTTTCGTTTCCCGAAGGACGACTGGCTTCCAGCTTGTACAGCTTCAACAAATAAATTAGTTTACTGGTTAAACGGCTAACTTCTTTAAAAGAAAATTTCATCCGCTTCATTTGCAAACGGATTTTCAATAATGTGCAATCGCAATCGCTCCACAGCGGATTTTATAACACTAATCCCATTTCGGGCTGCCTGTTGCGTAGATTCCGCAACTAATTCCATTTCCTGTAATTTCTTTTCAACTTCACTATGGAGCGATTCAAAAAGGGACAGTTTCAGTTTTCATGTTCACTAATGCTAGTGGTTTAAGATATTGTAATGACGGCCTAATTAACAAACTCTCTGTGCTAAGTCATAAACAAAATGTAACAAAAAGGAAATTATACCTAACAAAAAAGAAATTTCTAACCTTCAAAAATCTGGCATTGCAGCTCACATTTAAGTATGAAAGATCAGGTTAGCAACAAACAAAAAGAAATTCATTTAATCTGCATTCATTCGTAAATTAGTAACACGTTCGGCGCCTTCCTTTACATATATCAGCCAGTAGCTAATGCTGGCAAGTGTAACTACGTAATAGGGTTTTCGTGTATTACCTGACCGCTTAAACCATAATAAACCTTATGCTATTAAATGAGCCGCAACCATCAGACCTTAAAAGTAAATGGAAAGAGATTAAAGCTAAACATCATTTTTGCTCTTGTTTTGGGGGTTCTTTCGGCGTTGTTTCTTTTCACCTGATCGTTTCCTGCCTACTCCCGGGCCAATGTAGTTGTAAGAGAAAACAACAACAGGTATCAAATCCTTATTTTACCCATACAGAAGGCGGTAGCGCACTATTTTATTACCATTAATTTATAATGAAACAGGGGTGGAAATAACTAATCGGCCTAACAGGTGCAGTTATGATTAATCGAGATAAATATGATGATTTAATAAAGCACTTGCTAAAAAGCATCTCACCGGCACTATCGAAAGCCATGAGCATAAGCCATTATTTTTTTTTTAGCTGCCTGTATAAAGCCGAAGAGCTTTTTGCAATGATTGAAGAGATAGTACCCGATTTCAAGTTGGAATCTATTGTAGATATTTCAGGCAAAACTAACCGCGATGACCAATTTATAGCCCTTTTATTGATGGAAGTAGAAGACCTATACAAGCCATTACGCTAACGCGATGCTGCACCATCCGGTAACTCGTATAAAACTTATGGATTTGAATATTTCTTTTTGGGGCTGCGGCTTGTGTGAAAGATGGAAACTACGGCTATTATCTTCTTTCTTTGCAATTTTATATATCACAAGGTAAGGGAACACATCTATCCTGGCCTCCCGAAAAGATTTTTCTTTCTTTCAGGGTAGCGTTCCGGTGTTTTTTCAATCTGGCTGATCTTTTCAAACACTTCGTTTCTGAACCGATCTCCTAACCCTTCCTGCCGATCCTCGTACCACCTCCAATAGCTCCCCTGGGCTTTCACCAAAATTTCAATCCTATAATCCCTCATTTCACAGCACGTTTTTCTTTAATCGTGCTATGTCTTCGTCTATTTCATCCAGTGTAGCGCCTTTTTCTTTTCCACTATCCCACGCATCAAACCTTTCAGTTCCAATACTACTGCATTATCCTTCCACCATTCAGCCTTTTCTGTTATATCATCTTCCAGCATGGTAAATATAGCTTTCACCTTCTTATCATCGGCCACCCTTATATAATCATAAAGTTTTTCCCTAATGCTCGCTGTGTTCATATATCACGTTTTACAATTTTTATTGAGCCGCTCTTTTGTCATATTCCCTTCTACCGATAAAATCGGTTTTACGCTGGTATCCTCTGTTTTCACTGGCTTTTTACCGCTTTTGTATTCTTCCAGTTCAGCCTTCAACTCTTTAATTTCATTATCCCTGTTGATTAATATTTCGTACAGTTCAGAAACTTTGTCCAACGGATTAATATTGTAATTATTCACCTGGTCATTAAGAATATTATTGTTGATGATGGCGTTCTCATCAAAATCCTTAATGGCATCGGTAGTTTTAAAACCTTTGCTACTTGATCAAGCTGTTCGTCGGTTATTTCCTTATTCTTTCCATTTTAGATACATTTTGTTGTGCGATACCCAGCTCCCAAGGTTTCCTGCTTCATACCACGTAGCGTTCGTATGAACCGGATATTTCTACCAATATGCTTTTTTGCCATTGCATGTACAAGTATCAAATTCAAACAAATATAACAAATTATAGGGTTATTTTCGTAAGTGCAGTGGCCAAATTTTGACCCTTAAAGCATAGGAGTAAAAAGAATACGAAGCCGGGCGCATTCTTACTCAATAAATTACGCATAATATTATACTGGTCAGTTAATACCCTTATCCTACCTGTAATTTCATGTTCTACGAAAGAAATCGTCGAAACATTTGCCGCAGCAAAACGGCTAGAGAGAAGCAGGATATGTGAGATTATCAAACCCTCAAAAAGAAAAGGGTAGTGTCTGTAGGTGGTAAATGGTGGATGTTTTTACATGCAAGGGTATAACCTAAAAACACCTAACTTCCTGCCTAATTTTGTTGAGCAAGGCATTTCAGCCCAAGCCTCTCACAGAACCGGACGTAATACTCTCGCATTATCACGGCTCTTACACAAGTCAGACGATAAGTGCCTTTATACAGGTGACTTACTTTTCAACCTTTCACATTTTGCTTATGGGTGCGACAACTCCAATGCTCAAAAGACCGGGATTTGTGTTTGTAGATACCGCTCCACTTCTCCGCTTTTCTGATGTTCATCTTTCTGTAATTGGCTACCCATTTGGTAAGACGTAAATTCAAACGCCACCAAAGGTGTACGGTTTCCACTTGTTAAATACACAATAGTAGCTTATCCATCCTCTTGTTTTTCATGTTTATCTTCTTCGCCAGTTCCTGGATTCTGCCACTGAACTTGTATATCTCCATTTCCCGGATCTTCGCTGTTACACTTTTCTTTGCCTTTCGGCTCATAACCGGTGTAAACAGCAGCATGTTTCCATTCTTTGTCTTGCACCACTTTGGTAGGTGTGCCTTAAGAAATCAAAACTTACGTTCTTGTGCTTCTCCATTCTGTTCTTGCTTCAGCAGTACACGATATGTGTTTTCTCCATGTTCAGTGACAACCGGCATTGTTTCATTCTCTCTGCTATCTTTTCCTTCATAAGAATCGCCTGTTTTTCACTTTTACAATGGATGATTGCATCATCGCAATACCGTTCAAATGGAGTATTTGGAAAATACTTTTCCATCCACTTGTCAAATACAAAATGTAAGAAGATATTAGCCAGCAACGGGCTGATTACTGACCCCTGAACGGAGCCTTCGGTTCGTGTTTCAATGCTACCATCCTCCTTCAGAGTTCCTGCTTTCAGCCAGCGTTCTACATACAGCAATATCCATTTGTCGTTTGTATAACGGCTGGCCTTTAGCATCAACTCATGGTCTATCGTATCGAAGAACGACTTAATGTCTAAGTCCAGTACCCAATTATGCCGATAGCAACGTTCCAACTTTTCTGTAAGGCCTGGTGTGCATTTTACCCTGACGATAACCATAACTGTCCGGGTGGAATGTATGATCCACCTTTGGTTCCAGATACGTTTTAACCACTTGTTGAGCGATACGGTCTTCTACTGTCGCTATTCCCAACGCCCTGTTACCGCCATCTTCTTTGGTATCAATTTCTCCCGCACATTGGCAGGATAATATCCAGAAGTTAGCCGGTTCCAGAGTTTGTACAGGTTTGCGGTAGTTTCTCCCCGTATATTTTCAAGACTTACACCATCTACTCCGGCTGCTTTACCGTTTGCTTTGATTTCCTTGTAGGCATCCAGTACCATTTTCTTTGTGATCGGATGCGCCTTTGTTTCATAATAATCAATCATCCCTTTTACAGTTGTCGGTTAAATGAAACTAACTTGTTCAGCCCCTTCACTGCTCCCCGTTTCACAGGGCATCATCGCTTACGGGCTGATCCGCCCCTGCATGAATACATCGGTATTTGCCTTGCAGGTTCACTGCTTGTGCTTTCCTCAATCGTCTTTCATGCAAGTTCCTTGTTCCGTTACCGTGCCTGAAACAGATTCCTGCCACCTATATACCGGCTGTTGCTTAGTCCGCTACAGTTTACTGCTCCTAAGCCTTGCTCCTGAACCCTATGAAAGTTTCTGGTTTGAACAGCGTCTTTACCTTATAACGATACGTCATCGGTGGTTCACTTTCGTTCAGCTCTCTGTTTACCTGACGGATTTGATTCCGCCTTTTCTTGCTCGTTCAGCACCACTTCCTTTCGGTTAGCAGCACCAGCAGCGGTTTGTCGGGGTTGTCTGTCAACCCCGGCGGTGGGTCTGCCACCATCACATTAACAGCATGTGCTTAGCCCATAAGCACTTCAAGGCACATAGATAAGGTTTAATGGTTAATGGTTTTGATTAGATTTATAATAATCCCCGGTATTACCGGGGATTATAGTTGATATAAAAACAATTTGTTGCTGCTTATTGCTTGCTCTCTATCTAAAATTAATTCTCTTAAAAGAATTAGCCGGTGCAGGACAACATTGTGAACACGGCTGTTGCTGTTACTCTATACGTCCTGATATAGCTATCCGCGAATAAGGGTACATCGGCAATTATCGTTGTTATGAACCCTGGCAATAAATACCGGCTGTGATAAACAGTGTGTACCCCGTTAAAGAATACGGGATAAAAACATACGAATGCCGGAAGCACTATCATTCAATAAATTATGCGTAATTTTACGCCGGTCAGTTTTAACCTTGCGCTACCTAAATCTTATCTTCTATGAAAACGCTACATCATTTACCGGAGCAAAAACAGTTTGAGATTAACAGGATCTTGGAGGTTATCAAAGAAGTGGTAAACCCTGAAATGGTTATACTCTTCGGGAGCTATGCCAAAGGCACTTATGTAGAGCATAGGTATGTTTCAAAGGAATTACTTACGAATACATCAGCGATTATGATTTTTGGGTAACAAAGACAACCCCGAAAGGCATACGACCAGGAAAGCCGGGTAGTGACAGAACGGAACGTTACAAGCCACCCGTAAACCTGAAATACATGAGATAGATTACATAAACAAAGGGCTGGAATGGGAGAATATTTTTGGATTGACATAGTAGAAGAGGCATACTGCTGTATGACAAAGGCACCGTACAATTTTCAGAACCAAGAGAGCTGACCAACGCAGAGAAGAAGGAAAAGCACAACGCTATTTCGATACATGGTTTCGCAAGGTGATGAGTTTGTAGAGGGGGCAAAATTTTATCAGCAAAGAGAATCTTTAAAAATCGCAACGTTCAATTTACATCAGGCGGCTGAAAGTCTTTACTACGCCACGCTGTTAGTATTTACCGACTATAAGCCCAAAACGCATAACCTTTGGAAGTTGCGCCGCAAGGCCAAACCTTATTCGGAGGAACTGTTTCATATATTCAGGGCTGAAACTGACAAGCAGGAAAAAACTTGTTTGAGCTTTTAAAGCAAGGCTATGTAGATGCCCGGTACAGGGAAGACTTACTATAACAGTGCAGGAATTAAACATATTGATAGAACGTTTATCAGCCATGATACCAGTTGTAGAAAACTTTGTAAAAAGCATTGCCGCATTGGGAAATTGAAAAATTGAGGAACTAGTTTAATTTCCATACCCAGCAGGCGCAATTTTCTATGCTTGCGTAAGTTCCTTATCCTCTTCCTAGCTCTTCCAATTCGCTATCAAATTCATTTCTATAACAAGCTACCTCTTAAAACAAAGAACAGACTTAAAGTTTATTTCCGCTTTCTTATTTATTCTGACGGCCAACTTTATAAGTTAATTTCCCAGAATCCACAAGCCTTTTTAAAACTACGGCCACAGGTGCAGAAGTTAACTTTGCTTTAGATTCACTACGTAAATTCTCAACCACTTCCTAACAAATTTGGGTTCTTTAAAAGTCGGTTTCATCGCACAGCGTTGTGATTCTAAAAGTAAGCCTGTTTCTTTCTTTTCGCTGTGGGCTTAGCGGATAACGAGGTTTGATCTCATGGCATATCCAATTCTTTAGGATGAACGCCAATTGCTTTTGCAATTTCTGTTAGATGTGAAATACCAGTTTCGAGCCATTTTCAATAGCTGATAATAAGCTTTGGGTAAATCCGGTCATATCTGCAACATCATCCAGACTAAACCCCGCCTTGTTTCTAAGGTCCCTTATTTTAGCTCCTATCTTACTGGTTAACTTTGTATTACGAAATGGTTTCACCTAGCAAAATGAACATCCATATAAACAACATTTCATATATATCTTATTATATTTTTGTTATATTAGCGGATACTCTTAAATTTGGTTAGAGGTTATGTAAACTTCCTTTACTCGTTACCGGTAGCGTGAGAAACCTGAGCAATGAGTTTAAACAGGAAAAATATTGCACTGCTTTTAAGTGGGGCTTCATCTTTCAGCGGCGAGCATTTTCTCACGCTTCCGTAAAAAGAGAGGGCCTCACCTTAAATTCATGTATCCGCCATAACTTCCAACATACACACCACCAATGCGGCACACTTTTCGTCGAGCTGCTTACATCTATTCCATTCCTTTTATCTGCTTCTTCATAAAATCATCTTTGCTCGTGTCAAGCCAAAGAACCTGGTTTAGGCTCCGTCCTCCTCATCCGGCGGCGGGGCGTCTTCTCATGTGCGCCCGCAGCTTGCCGGATATAACCACATACCCCACAAACGCACTTAAAACAATCTAATCTGCAATGAGAGAACGAATATATTGCTTACTGTCCACCATAAGGCAGTGGCAAATTCTTATGCCCAATCACCCGCAAACATTCGCCCCTTACCATTGGCGACACTATACCAGCTGACCTTGAAATAAGCAACGTTTACAATTACCCGTTTCTAAAATCCGACTATCCGAGCTGAAAGGCAAGCTAGTGATCCTGGACTTTGGGCAACCTGGTGCGCCGCCTGCATCAAGGGGTTTTCCAAAGCAGAAGAGCTGCAAAAGCAATATCCCAAAGATCTTGTAATTCTTTAATCAATACATACGAGGGGATAACGAAGCCGCAGTAAATTCATTCATAGAAAAGAGGAGCACTAAAAAGGGGAACGTCTTTCTTCCTTATAGCCTTCAACAAGCTTCCTTACAAGAAAGCTTTCCGCACAGGTTGATACCTCATTATGTATGGATAAATAGAAACGGGGTAACAACTGACGGAACCGAGTTAACAAAAGAAATATTAGCAAGTTCGTACAAGGTCATCCCCTGATCGTTAAAACGAAAATAGACAACCCGACCTATGATCGTAAACCATTATTTGTTGCAAATAACGGAGGGAATGACGACGAATTTCAATTAGAACAATTCTATCCGGCTATAAAGATGGATTAGGAACAAATGGAGGCGTTTGAAATGACTGAAGATAGAATGCGTCTTTATCTTGTAAACTACCCGACCCGTTATTTACTCAACTCTGCGTATAAAGAGGAAATGCAAGTGCCAGCCAACAGGATAAGGTGAAGCCGATGATACCCTGGCAACAGCAGCGCTATTGGACAGCTTGATATGTTACGAACTGATAATCCCAAAAAAAGTTGGAAAATGTACCATCCATCATTAAATCGGATTTAGAGAGATACCTAAACATTCAAGTACTAAAAAAGCTATCTGGAAAGATGTTATTTGCTAAGGGTTGGTTCAAATTATCTGCAAACGGAATTACCCCAAGTCCAAAAAGAAATAGCTCGCTTTACTAATTCTTTTCAAATAGTAGATAGCGATTCTAAGACAATTATAACTAAACTTAGTTCCTATCTGATCTATCCGGTTATCGACGAAACAAATTCTAACTCTAAATACACTATTGCTTTAAGCAATACCCAGGATCTAAAACAAATAATAAAGATTTAGAAAAGTCAGGCTTATCCTTAACAGAAGGAGAAAAGTCTATTGAATATTCAGTAGTGAAGCAGAACTAATAGGAAGAAACAAAGTATTACCAACCAAAAACTGCAATGCAAAATAAAATTCTTATAATTCTCCAATTACTTCTATGCTCTAATCTCAAAGCATACGGCCAACAAAAGTATCTGGAATAATTCTAGCACCCGATGGGCGGCCAATAGAAAACGCAAGTATATCTTTTATTCAGTCAAAACAAAGTACTATATCGAGCGAAGGATGGTACATTTTTTTACGAAAAGTGTACCATTGATACGATGATCGTTTCTCATATAAGCTACAATCAATACAAGCAGGTCATTAACCAAATCCCAACACCAATAACAATCCATTTGACTGAGGCCAGTCAAGAAATGCAAGACATAATAATAATGGGGACTGGATACCAACATCTAACAAGAGATAAAATTACGGGGCAGTTGAACATTTGAATAATGAGCAGCTAAACAAGCAAGGTGGAACAAATATTCTAAGACGGCTGGATGGTATTGCAAGCGGTGCTATTTAATCCTAAACTATCACACAAAAATGGCTTAACCGTTAGGGACTTAGTAGTATAAACGGATCAAAGATGTGCTAATAGTGTTAAAACAATTTCCCATACGAGGGCGACATAAACATAAACCCTAATGATGTAGAATCTATTACGATCTTAAAGGATGCAGCCGCTTCCATTTGGGGAGCCAGGGCAGGAAACAGCGTAATTGTAATTACAACGAAACAAGGAAACTTCTCAAAACCTTTAAGTATTCAGGTAACATCAAATGTAATAATATCTGAAAAGACGATTTAAAAAGGCTTCCGTTAATAAGCTCATCGGATTACATAGATGTTGAAGAACATCTATTCAATAAAGGCTTTTACATTTCCACTGCTTGCACCTCAAACATTCTTAAAACATCCTTATCGCCAGCCGTAAATGTTTTTCACCAGCGATCTGCGCAATTTCATCGGGTGATTCTGCCAATATGATTAACGCATTAAAACAAGGGGATAC